>LLCD01000782.1:0-14897 GCA_001414355.1 Hymenoscyphus salicellus
GAGATACAATTGGCGGCTGCCAAACATCGACATAAACCACCATGTAATCAAACATCCAACGAATCCAAGACCAGTTTGTCCAACACTCATGCTGTAGGAATTTTGGCTTGACAGACCGGCTCGGAGGTAGAATTGGGTGCTGTAACTCATGAAGGGTACGCCGCAAAATGCCTGTGTCATCCATACCATTGCCGCGATTTCTGTTCTTCGCAAATCTGTTCCACGGAAGCAATCCCAGTAGTGTGCACCCGAGCTGACTTCGACTTCGAATTGATTGGTAACCTTCATCATTTTGAGATGAGATTCGACATCGTACGGAATGCCAGTATTTCTTGAAGTAAGCGAAAGCAAGGCTTGTTTTGCCTCCTCGATCCGATCGTGTCTGATCAACCACCAGGGGGACTCTGGCGCAAGCATCGTCCCAATTATGATAGGAATTGGCCAAACCCATTGAATGGCAAAGGGAATTCTGTAACCCCACTCGTCTGTTCGGTTCAAGAGTCCACGTAGCATACCGGAGGAGATCAGTTGACCAATAACCCAACAGAGGTTAACCCAAGATGTCATATAACCACGAAGCGACACTGGGCAAATATCGGCCGCATATGTCACCGCAAGCGTTTGGAAAACACCCCAAGGGACGCCTTGGAGGATTGCACCAGCGAGGTACATTTCTAGCGAATTTGAGAAGAATGGGATGAAGATACATCCAATCATGACAATCATGGAGTAGACCATAGTCTTCTTATACCCAATCTTTTCTGAGATGATACCATTTAAGAAGAGACCAACGATTGATCCAGCCTGTCGAGAGGGTCAGTTTGAGTTTTTGACGGGATTCCTCGTTGCACCTACCTGAGTTCCGTTTCCCAGGATAGTCTGCCATCTTGCCGAAACCAGTCTGCCACCTTCTGGGTCTACCTGATCACCGAATCTGTTTTTGAATTCCGGGAAGGGGAAGAAGTTTCCCATGAGGTTGGTGTCGTAGCCTTCCATAATGACAGCCAAGGAAATTATGAAAGAGAACATGATGGCCTTAGGGTAAAGTTTGAATGTATCTTTCAAGGTCAACTGTCGTTCTTGTTGTAAAGCGTTTCCGACATCAGTACCATCGTTGCCAGCGGTCTCGTTGCCGACATGTTTCTCGTTCATTGTGGGATCTTCTGGAGAAGTGACTTTTTGGACTGGAATTGTCATGTTGACTGGTGATTGAGGGGAAGCTGGAGTTGCTTGGTTATAAATGTGGAGGTGCGAGAGGTAGAATATATAGATGCTTCTAGGTGTTTAGCTGGATCTGGGGTATGTCCGCTCCCCGCCCTAGATTCTCGCCTGTTAACAAGGGATACGAGTCTTAGGACAGCAAAGCAGCACTGGTTATCATTTGACCTTGGGACGTCTACGGGGAAATCTAGGAAAGGATCCGATTTCTTGGGAGGAAGGCGGAGAAAATCTGGTGAAAAGTTTAATTCCTCTTTTCAAACAATCCCTTCGCCTACCACAGCTGGGAATATTGCCTCCTCAACAGTCGGCTGCCGCTCTGGTTTTCTGTGGTACGAGGATGACTTGCGTCGGCCATATTGAATGTGGAGAAATTCCCAACCCCATGGGGTCATCATAAGAAGTATCCTTGCATCTTGGAAGAAAAAAAGGGGGGGCAAATTTGCTTGGTGGTACGAGTCATGGCAGCTTTAATCGGCACACTTAAAAGGCGGAAAGCCCAGGGAGTTTTCCGCAACTCATTTTTCTTCTCACGCCTTTCTGGAAAACAATCCCGCATTTATCTGAAAGTTACCCGATCCTCTCCAGAAGCGGAAAACAGGCCTTCAAATTCCTGTCTGGGGAATTCTTGGCACGTGGCATACATGCGTCGACCAACTTCTTGCGCTGCTTGTCGGTATTGCCCCTCTTTCAGCGCCAATGGCCCAAACCCCCAACTCCAACTCTCCCCGCTGTATATTTCCCCATTCTGATCATTTCCCAGTTCTCGTCGACGAAAATGTAACATTCCCCGAGGAGCAGAGTCTTGTGCTCACTGTATAGACCGTGGAATCCCATGCGTCAAAGAACCTCCAATCGGTGGTTACTACCATCAGAATCGCTATCAAATTCAAAGTACCTCGAATATCCAGAAAGGAACCGAAAGAGACCTACAAAATTTTACTAGACAGACTATTCTTCCTCCAATTCCTTTGCGAATGAGCCTTGTACAGCTCTATTTTGACTACATCCACAATCAATTTCACACCCTCTTTCACCCCCCTACCTTCAAGAGAAATGTTACCGAGGATCTGGTTCCACATGTATTGTTGTACTCTATGTTTGCATTATCGGCTAGGTAAAATCCACTCTGGCCTATGTCTTGTCAGGACCTGCTCTGATACCCACTTTCCAGGTTTTCGACAGACCCAAGTTTCTCACACATCAATCCCAAAGAGCGAGGTGCCCTATATTTTGATAGCGCAGTCAAATCATTAAACATACGAAACATCTCACTTGTCACAGTTCAAGCATGCATTCTTTTGGGCGCTGCCTGTATTGCGGATGGGGATGATGCTTCGGAAACTGTCTACTATGGCATTGGATGTCGGATCGCACAACTCCTAGATCTGCCAAATAGCCCGGTGTCTTGTTTACTTGAACATGAGATCAACGTACGGGGTGAGTAAAATCACACAATTTGTCTCAAATCAACACTTAATAAATACCAGTTTGGTCATCTTTATGTATGGTTGACGTTTGGAGCTCGTCAGCGGTAAAGCTTCCGAAGCACATGCCCAATATCGAAGTTCAGCTTCCTATGGACGAAATTAGATATCTGGCCCTCACAGTGGGACCAGAGCCAATTGGATTGGAATTGATCCAGGAAAGTCAGTCCCCCTTGATATCCGAAATGATCAAACTAAATCGAATACTTCTCGAAATCAACGTTTTCAACGAATCCTGTGTGCAAGACGCACCCAGTGGTCTTATTCTAGAGCATGCCGTTCATGGTTTAAGCAGAAGGCTCGACGACTGGGCTGAGGCTTTACCTACAAGCATGAAAGATACACCAGAAAACTTTCAATGGCATGCCTCTCACGGTCTTGGACGAACATTTGCTGCCGTTTATCTTGGATATTACCATTTTGGTCAGCTCTTGTTTTACCAATTTCTGCATACTGGTTCTTATGAATCGACACCATCTGCTGCGATGTATGCGGAGAAATGTAAGGAGCATGCAGCAAGTCTGTGCGAGATGATTTATCGAGCATTTGCAACGCCAGACTCTGAAGTCCTTTATACCATGGTAGCACACGTCCTTGTAATTGCATCCACGGCAAGTAACCCTTCAAGCTCGTTCCCAAGCCTATTTCCCAGTATTTTTCCGAAATGGATCCTTGCTAACCCCCTTTCCTTAGGTTCAAATTCATGCCCTCCTTTTTTCCGAAATCGAGTCCCAAATACAGATAGCTCGATCACGGCTTGAGCGCAATTTTGAAATATTGTTACATCTCAGGCCCTTCTGGTCCACATTGGACGGAGCGATGATGCGACTTCGGGCCTTCCACGATACTTGTCGCAAAAGCATGGACACAAGCTTTGTACTCGATAGATGGATGCTCAAATTCCTTGTCGAATTTGCGAAACCCATGGAGGAGAAGGGGGTTGAAGAGCAAAGCAGTCCTTCCGCATACTGGACCTTGGAGGGAATTGCGACGCACCTGGATTGACAATTTCTCTGTAGCAAAACCAACACAACATGTTATATTATTATGTGTATCAATTGTGGTATTCGAAGGTCATCAGAGTGCGTTTGATTGTCTAAGTCAAATGTTTTCTGTTATTTCCGTTGCTTCTACATTCAAGGCCGAGTGAAAACCAGAGTGGCCACAATACGACCAGGCTCTTCCAACCCTTGGACATCTCCTCGTCAACCAGCCGTGATTAAGCTCAAATATACACCCCACAGAAATCCAGCAATGTTTCCAACCAAAACTCGGTGCCCAACCGGTATCAAAATGAGATTGGTCAACGTGACCATTGGCCAAAACTTGTATGAAGAGAAAACCATGGACCAAAAATCCTGTCGCTCACACCTCAGCAATTGTTATCCTTGTCTAATTCCGGAAAGACTTACGTTTCTTATTTGTTGAATGAGTGTTGTTCGACCAACTCCTTTGGAAAATCCCACAAGCAGAAGAAATGCAAGAGTGTTTATCCAGCACCCAATGCTTTGATCGAGAAAGAACTTGACAATGGTATTTCTAACACTTAATTGTGTCTTCGTACCCTCTTTCTCCTCTCCAGCTTTTGCAGGTACCTTTTCCTTGGAGGGGAATTGCTTCTCGAGATATCCTTGCCATATGAAGTTCGGGGGCGTCTATTCCATTATTTAGTATTGTGCTTCGATTATCCGCCTTATGATACTTACTGTAATGATGCTTAATGTTGCAAAGCGCAATATGTCTATGATATTGAGACTGAAAGCTTCCTAAATTCCTGTTAGAACAGTCTAGGCTAACTGGATTGCGTGGAAAGGAATACGTGGCCAGTGTATGCGGCAAAATACTGTGCAATAATATTCGAACTGGCACTAAACACAACGGCTTGGATCGTTGCCACCACAATTTGTGACGGCATTTTGTTCAGGTATTTCTTGTACAGGTGATAGAGGATGGACTTTTCCAAGTACCAACAGTCGACTGGACGAAAGGGGTATAATTTCACTTTAGAACAGGTGAACATTACTTCATTTCTTATTTCGGCCCTCTCAATCAGTTTGCAGTCAGACTCCTTGATCCATAGCGGAAAACTCTTTAGTATACCGCCATTCTTCTTTCCAAGTGTTGTTGAAAAGACCGGTGACTGAAAGTGGAATATATTCTTGGCAGCGGGAAGTTTAACACTGCGGGGTTTTCTGCGGGTTACTTGCTGGGAAGCGTCAATGAACCCCTGAGTAGTGATTTAAAGCCAACCAAGTGAGTTTGCTTCTACCCTGGAATAGATCTGGTTCCCACATTACGCGTTACGGTACTTATTCTTGGCCGTTGTCATCCAGACAGCCACAGGCGGAAAACTAGGCGGAGAAGTAAGTTTCTAGGAAGCACCAAGAGCACCCAATGAAACCAATACCAAGGGCGGAAAACAGGAAGTGGATTGGGACAACAGAGTATCCACCCCCAAGATGAAACCCTGACCGCGAAAGAGGAGCTGAGGTATAAGAGGATTGAGCATTATCACGAAACTGTAGAAAACTTCAACATCACATTCAATATGGTTCTTTCATTATTATTTGTGGCTGCTGCCTCTATTTCTTGTCCCGGGGTCAATGGTCTTAGTAATGGACTTGCTGTGACGCCACCAATGGGATGGGTGCGTACCCCATGAGAGTACAACGGGCATTTCTAACTTCAGATAGAACAACTGGAATTCTTTGGGGTGTGATGTCTCTGAAGATCTCCTTCTTAGTACTTCTAAGAAACTTGTTGATTATGGTCTTCAAAATTTGGGCTACGATCATGTAGTTTTGGACGACTGCTGGCAAGGTCCTCGAGGCGAAGACGGATATGTTGTTGTGAACAAGGAAAAGTTTCCCCGTGGTATCAAACCTATCTCCGACCATCTACACGCACAAGGCTTCAAGTATGGAATGTATTCCAGTGCTGGAGAGATGACATGTGCAAGATTCGGTAAGCGCTTACGTTTCCCAATATTTGGCTTCGTATTCTAACACGATTGTAGCAGGATCACTTGATTACGAAACCCAGGATGCGGAGAACTTCGCTGCATGGGACGTTGATTTCTTGAAATACGATAATTGTTATCACATGGGAAGAATGGGAACGCCAAAAATTTCATTCAACCGCTTCAAGGTGATGGCCGATGCACTCAAAGCCACCGGAAAGGAGATTGCTTTGAGTCTCTGCAACTGGGGAGAGGATTATGTGCATACTGTAAGTCTTCAAACCTCTTTCGGAAACCAAGTACTCACAGCAATATTAGTGGGGAATGTCCGTTGCCAATGCATGGAGAATGTCTGGAGACATCTACGATTCCTTCACTCGACCAGATGATCTTTGTGGTTGTGATACTAACAACCCCACCGACCCTTTCTGTATCGCACCTGGTACCCACTGCTCGGTTCTTTTTATTCTCAACAAAGTAGCACCTTATGTTGACCGTAGTATTCCTGGTGGATGGAATGATCTTGACATGCTTGAAGTCGGCATGGGTGGTATGACCGACGAAGAGTACAAGGCTCATTTCGCACTCTGGGCTGCTCTCAAATCGCCATTGATGCTCGGAAACGACTTGAGGGTCATGGATGCTTCAACTCTCTCAATTGTCAACAACCCAGCCATCATCGCTCTTTCTCAAGATACTCATGGACGATCGGCAATCCGAGTCCACCGAAACAAAGATGTTCCCAAGGACGAATACGGTATTGGAGAGACCCACGTCTGGAGTGGCAAGCTCGAGAATGGCGACCAAGTCGTTATCCTCCTCAACGCTGCCAACAAGGAGGTTAAAATGACCGCACCACTTTCCGAAATCTTTGTTTCAGAGGGCACAGGTGGTTCAGCACCACATGTTAAGGAGTCTTGGAACGTACATGATTTGTGGGCTGATCGAATGAGCGATGCTGATTCTCGGTCTATCTTGGATGCTCCGGATGACGATGCGAGAGCTAAGATTTTTAAGAAGTTGAATTGGTACAACTCGACTGCGAAGTCTTATAAAGTTGGTTTGGAGGAGGGTGATGCTCGCTTGTTTGGAAAGAAAGTTGGTGTTGTTAAGCCGAATGGGGCTTGGACTGTAAAGGTGCCACGACACGCTGCAAAGGTTTATCGATTCAGAAGACCTGCATCTGCTCAAGGCCATTCTGAGCTATGATTGTATGATTTGAGGATGAGAGAAATGACTTAGATTATAGACCGAGTGCAATATATACGCCACTTTACTTTAATTTCGCTGAAATTATGACAAGAATATGTTACGTGAGGCATGAAAATGAAGCTGGTATTGATTTTGCTCACCTACTGAGTATCCAGGAGAGAGTTATGTGAGGATATTTCTCGTAAGTTCAAGCACCATGTTCTAATATTGGGCTAGTTTAAGAATGATGTTTCTGGCACACACTTTGTTCGCCAATTATTTAGTTGACCAATTCTTTCTAAACATACTGTAACTAAATTCGCTGTCCTCGAATTATATAGTATCTTCAAAAAACTCAAGTATCCTAACTCATCTAGGATATCTATAACACATGAACTTTACTCGATTGGTTGCTTACTTCTGTATATCTTTCAACTGTTCACACTTTAATTCACGAATTCAATTACTTCAATCCAATGAAATAATATGATTTAATAGCTTAACTTACTAGTTTCACTTCTGAGTGCTCACTTCTGTATAGCTTTGAACACTTTGACACTTTAGGTCATAAATTTAATTACTCCGCTTGAGAATAACACGATTCAATACATTCAAGTAGCAATCATATAAGTATTATTGGTGGATAAAGCATGCCTCGTCCACGTTTCACCACCTCACTGGAACATTCCGCATTTCTGAAAAGTGGGACATTCCCCTTTGGGTTGACGTGCATAATTGGTTTTAGTAGTTAATCGACTAAAATACAACTAGAAACCGCCTTATCTTCCCCCTCAAGGTTTCTATTTCATAATTTGAAACATAGAACAAAAGCTTGTACTAGATTTTTAAATCGTATAACAAAAATACTGTTATCGAGTGAGCAAGGCGTATGTTTCTAGGATAAATACTCGAGTAGACAGAAAGAGTTGAAATTTCAGGGGACTGGAGGAAAGTGAATGGGTTTGACACACGTAACCACCATTGGAGAACGCATGGTTTCGACGATATTGAACCTTTGTCGTAAAATAGAGAGTTTTTCAGATTCGTGGGAGCTTCGGAGCATGAGAGAAAGTATACAATTCAATAAGAGCAAAACTTGGAAGGGAGATTTGAAGTTCCGAACCTGGTTCTGAACAAGCGGCGAGTTTTATAGGCGGCACTTTATGATCCGAGTATATCAAGGAGCCTTTTAAACTTTGCGGAAATGATTAATGTTCGGCAACACCACAGAATTCTGTCTGATTTCAATTGGTCTGTAAACGATTGATGGAATGTGAGATTTGATTAATGGTTTTTCGAAGAATCATAAGGCAAAAACCAGAATGACAATCTGTTTAATTGTGGTGCAAATGTATTGTCATCTAAAGAGTGATTGTATTTTGTCTGTCTAAAAGAGTGTAAAGAGGAAGATGTCCTCGAGTACTTATACATGTTGAGTAAGAAGCTAGGCCTATTCTGCCTACCACGCGACTGCCGTCTGACACAATCGTTCTATTCTAGAATAGCAAGTGTGACTCTCAAACCATGCATGATCCGTTCCTAAGCAATAATCTTTGCATCCACAAATCTGAGTTTAGGCATTCTCTACTCTAAATATTTGTCCAATGCATTCTCTGGGTTTTTTTCTTTGGCACAAACAACGCCACCGTTCCGAGCATTTAATTTACCTACGCTTGTTAGTTCAGGAGCCCTGTTAAAGAGCAATTCAGTCACTGATTCGAGCTGTGGTATCATATATGACTTCGCTTTTATATGTCGACAGCTCGCCCGCCATGCGTTCTTCCATTGATTCCCAACTATTGGCCAAAGAAATCCAACTCAGGAATGATTTCCAGTTGTTGTATTTTGTAAGATCCCTTGCCCTCGAAAGATCGGATGGGTCGGTAATGGTAATTTTCTCTACCATGAATGACGTTGGCCGTTCCAATACGATCAAGAGCTTTTTAATGTTGGTCCATTGGAAAAACTCATCAGAAATCAAAATTCAGTAGTCGTCCCAAACTTCGGCAGATAGTGCAATGGTGTATATAGGCCGTGGAGGGTTTGAATTCAGAAGGGTTGTTGTCAAGCATTTATCACTATTACAGGTAGTGCTGCTATCGTAAATTGTTGAACAATCCTGGTGACACTGCTGGCAGAACCAAGTTGTAGAGGAATAAAATTGTTGTACTGGATCCACTTTCTTATTACACCACTTATAGCTTGTCTGCCTAAGAAAGCTTCCTGTCTGCCTAAATGCTTTATGTCTGCCTAATCCTTCTAAACTCTCTATATAATATAAACACCTTAGATAACTACCTATTAAGATTCAATCAATTCTCCATGACCTTCTGTACCCAATATTCTCTCAACTCAACAAAAATACATCTCGGTACACTGGCATCAAGGTAGTCCCAACACAAAATGGTCGGAGAATATCATTTGCAAGTGTGAAGAAACTCTTCTCAGGCACTCTAACACAAGACTTAGTGAGAAGGTAGCCACGATAGTAATGTGGTTGAAGAGAGAGAGCCATGGCTTTTGTTTCTTTGGAAGTGAGCATAATTGACTTGAATCTTGAGCGATTCATTGTTGGAGAATCAAGTACGCGCATTTGAGGGGCTTGAAATGCATGTTCCCAGATCTTACTATCAAATGGTTAGCAGATACGCGATAAATGGTCACAAAACTAGACTCACTCATGCAACTCCTGAGAAAATCGAGGAAATTGTGGAAATGCTGTTACTGCACCAGATTCACCATCGTGTGTTTGCGTTTAGGAATTAGACGACTGAAGACTACCTCACACTGAAGGCGAGAAGCAAAGCCTTTCATTTTGTTCAGTTCCTTAATAAACTCGGAGACCCTGAGTTCTTCGGGGTTGTCGGTAGGATAAAGCGAGAGCCACAATCCTGAGGGCGTTGTGGGATCCATTTTTGCAAAGTACTTTGCTACTGGAGGCGCGTCGCAGTTTCCTTTAGGTTGGGTCATTGGGAACTTGCAGGGGCCCGAAGGACTTGAGCTGAGTTGTCTATGGTCAAGTGGAAGCAGGCTGGAAAAGGGAGGGTGGTTTGTATTAATATAAGAAGTGAATTGCTCTCAATATATCTCGCTTGGCCTAGGAAAATCGCCAAATAAGAAGTGAATGAAAATTGAAACGGCATGTGAACCAATTATATTCACCCACAAAGCCAACCATGCCTAAGAACTTGAAGATTCAAGGGCCTTCTGTCAATATTCTGTTTCTATTTTACCAATTCCCTAAAAGTTAAGTCAGCTAGGTTTCAACTAATTCGGAACATGTTCGAGTGATATATCACAAAAATTGACGTCGCTGGAATTTTCTACAGAGGGCCAGAGAGTGATTTTTGACTCGCCGCCTAGGTATTAGTATGTGGTTTGCACCAGGAATTATAGGTACTTTCATACTGCCACTTAGGCCGTGAGTCAAAAATTAATCCCTTGTCGCCGTGAAAGGTGTTCAAAAAAGCAATGACGCCGTTCAGGGCTCACTTCTGTAGAAAAGAACATGTACACGTGATAGCAGAGCGGAAAGATAACCGTAGCATGTGAGGAATAGGTAAGCATGAACCCATACTGCCTCCCGGTGGATAGAAAAAGTGGCAGCATTGCTTCAACGCACTCAGCTCAACTTGAAGAAATTGAAAATTTCTAAGGCATAAAGACCAGTTCCAAGGATAAGAAAGCAAGCAGGTAAGAAGAGAAGCCTGAAAGGTTTAGATTCAATATTTGAGAGATTTGAGATTTCAAGTTAGTCATTTAGTAATTATTTATTAAAGAGTTATTAAAAGACGTTTCAAAGTACTTAGGTTTTTTATTTGGTTTATACAATAACATAAATCAGATCTTTTTACTTAAACTAAAACACTTTAGAATATCTGTAAACAGAAGAAACGCTTCGTAATCGATTATAAAGTTCATAGTTTTCCTATATATTTCATGTAATAATGTTAAACCGGTTATTACTATAACTTGACAAACTAAGAATTATTAAAAAGCTTCGTGGGACAATCTGAAGTTTTTGATTCTTCTATTTAGTTCGTATATTTAGAATAAACAATTGTCTTTACTTCGACATTACATGTGAATAATCTAGTCTTCTAGATAGAACCGTCAGAAGAAAAGCTAATATTATTATCTTTTCCTAGATATTTCGCGTAGTTATATTAATCAAGCACTTTTACATAAGTATGTCAACAAATTTAAATTTCATTTTCTCCTTCTATTATTACAAACGCAACTGTAGTTTTTTATCATCTTATAGATATAAGAGGACAACAAAAAAGAGAGGTTATTACTTCTATACCATTCGCTCTTCCCTTTTGGAAATTACCCCTTATATCCGACGACACATAAGTGAAGAGCCAATATCAGTGTCCAATCACACAGAGACTTATAGCGCAACCAAAATTTCACCGTTAAGCGAATTTAGCAAGTATATCAGCCAGCCTGTAGCACTCTCTTCCTATTTTTTTTTCTTTCCAGTTCAACAATAAAATCCTCCAATAGGCGAATTCACCAAAATGTCGCAACTTCAGCATTTGGAACAAACGATGACACTACCCCGTCTCTACCACGAGTGGGAGCACCTACGAAACACCACTGATACGTCAAAATGGACAATTCTGGATGTGAAAGCTTGGCTTGACCAATGGGAGTGCAATGAATTACTCGAGATGGTGGTAGAATACGCATTTTACGTGTGGAACAAGACAGAAAAGAAGGGAAATGGAGCCGCAACCACCACCAAAGCCACGATTCTGGAGAACAAGAGCCCTGTTTTTGAGATTCCAGTTGTTGGGGACCTCATTTCCTTCTCAATTCCACACCAACTCAATCACCCCCTCCCCCAACCCGCCAAAAAGGGCACCTTGAGAGCCGAAGCCTCTATTTTCGTCCCTTCCTCAACCACCACCAAAAAAAAGCAACCTCCCAATCACAAACTCGCAAAATTTCATATCAATCAAGTCAACAAAGGAGTCGAAATTCCCAAAGATACACCAGTCAAAGCTCGAGTAAAGAACGCCGAGACTCGCCTGAAGGCATTTGGTCGTTCTTACACCCAGTCGTTCGATGAAGCAAAGGTGTTGGAGGGAAAAGCTTTAGTAATTCGACTTGTCACAATGATTTTGCAGAAGAAGAAAGGTACTATTGGCACTGGAATACAAAACCTCGTCGATCGTGCGAGAAAGTATGAGGAAAAAGCAAGAGAGACTCGTGCTCAGGGGGAGCAAAACAAAGTCTTCATTACGGGTCACAAGTTGCAATTGAAGGCTCAAAAGGAAGCGCAAAAGAAGGCCAAAAAGGAAGCTGCTGAGAGGAAAGGGAAAGAGGAGGTTGAACTTGCGGAGAAGGAACCCACTGCCAATTTATATTTTGCGGAATTGGAGGGGCTGGTGATTTAAAAGAAGTTTTTTTACTGCGATTAGAAGATACCACAATCTGTTTTATGGAGTAATTGATTAAAATGGTCTTCTATTAAATTTGGCGGGGAGTTACTCGTACTTTCCCATAATCATGTGACATGTGGCTGACCAGCTTGTAGCACAACTTTACGTAAAAGCGGCACAGTTTTCTCAAGGCATAACCTCGAACCTCCAAGCAATTGGGTATGAGTCTTACAACGACGTACCATAGTCCTTCATTGCTGCCTAGTGAGAAGGATTGGGGATGAAACTGTTCCTATATTATTCTCTCATTCCAGCTGCAAATTAAACCCCACATTCTTTACACCATTCAAGTCTATCCTCATTCATTGTATATACCAATAACTCCTTGGCTTTTTACTCCGCATCCTCACCGATATCATGGCCCACGAGGAGCAAGACTTTGTTCTCCTCGAAGACAAAGACGTCATCGACTTCAACCCCGAAGGCCTCCTCCCCCTCTCCCCCAAAGATCTCCAATCCGTGCAAAACTGGCTTGACCCCACCAACTACAATGCTGAGTCAAGCGAATACAACAAGCACTTAGCTTCGCATGTCAATGGAACCGGGCAGTGGATTCAAAATACAGATCGATATAAGAAATGGCTGCAATCCGATGGCGATGAAGCCGGTGCCCTTTGGATCAAGGCAACAGCGGGTGCTGGTAAATCCGTGGTTGCCGCTCATACGGCTTCACTGCTAGCGTCTGAAAATACCCCGGTTCTCAGCTTTTTTTTCCGCCAGATCATTGCAAAGAACCGCACGCCCCAGTCTTTAGTTCGAGATTGGCTTTCCCAATTGCTTTCTTACTCCCCAAAGCTCCAAAAGAATCTCAAGGAGATCATCGACAGCCACCGGAGCCTTGAAAGCGTAGCTTTCGAGGAACTATGGGAACTGGCTACCTCTACCATGCTTAGTTTAAAATGCGTCTACTGTGTGGTGGATGCTCTTGACGAAATGAACCGTATGCATTGTCTCCCACTGTTTCTCACTCTCGAGGAAAAGGCCTCTGCTAATATGTTGCAGTGGACAATAAGAGTTTCATGGAGAGCCTTGTTCGTCTTGGAAAAGATAGCGGCTCAATCGTCAAGGTCATTATAACTAGCCGTCCATTGCCATATATCGCAAACGTCCTTGACGACCCATCTGTAATCGAACTCCCTTTGCGCTTTAAATTCGTTGACGGTGACATCTCTATATACGTCAAAAATAGAATGGCGTCTACCAATTTCTCCGACTCCTCGAAACAATCTATTGAGAATGTCATAAGTAACAAATCACAAGGTTTGTTCCTCTACGCACGTTTGATGTTAGATGAAATCCTTCAATTCGGCAACATGAATGACGAGAACATCGAGTCTATTCTTCATCACCTACCTTTAGGCCTGGGCGATATGTATACCAAAATGCTCCAGGACCATTCTACCCGTTCTGGAACACCCCAAGATCTCCAACTCCTTATGTTAAAATGCGTCACGCATTCATCACGACCACTGCGACTGTTAGAACTTTCTAGCATCGTCGCGTTCATGAGGGAAAAAACTCCGCAAGACTACCCTGAGCCAAACTCCGCACGCGATACGAAGACCATTGTCCGAAATGCATGTGGACCTTTACTTGAAATTCTCGAAGACGAAACTATATCGATCATTCATCACTCGCTCACCGAATTTCTCACCAGTCCTGGCAGAACTATCTCCGACACCAACGCAAACTACTTCCCCGAGATCGCATCTTCCGACACCCACCTCGAGATAGCCAAATTTTGTGTGGATTACCTGCTTTCGGACGGCCTTGCGGACTGGGGGTCTATCAAGGACCAAAAGGTTGCTAGAATGAAGCATCCATTTCTTGATTATGCTGCCAATTTCTGGAAATTCCATGTTGCAAAGTATGGTGGTGCTGATGCTGAATTGTTTCGGCTTTTGGACCGGCTGCTTCAATCTGGCAGCGCTGAATTTTCAGCTTACCTGGAGTTCACCAATTCAAAGAGCGACTCCCGAAAAACATCCGATCTTCAAATTGCTGTAACAGCCGGCTTAGCTCTCTATTCGCTAAATTTACTCGAGCTTGGGCGAGAGATAGAATTCAAGGACCGAAAGTCAAGAACATTGATGCATCGTGCTGCTAAGAAAGGACACTACAAGATAGTCGAGGTACTTCTAGCGCATGGAGCAGCCAACAATCCCGATGACTATTGCGGCCTTACACCACTTCATTATGCCGCATCCAGAAATCATGCCGGGGTTGTAACCCTTTTGTTAAAGGCGGGAGTCGACCCATTGACACCAAAAACGAAAGAACACCCGGGTAACTGGTGCGGCAATGCACCTAGGAGCACAGGAGAAACACCTCTACAATATGCTTGTTCATACGGCCATCTCGACGCAGTCAAGTCCTTCCTACCTTTTGTCGACGAGGAAAGCTATAGTAAGGCTCTTTTGTGGGCTTTGGATGGCCACAAATCCAATACTGCTCTTGCAAGGATAGATGTCTAAAAGGACGAATAATAGGATAGAGATAATGCGACTACTGTGATGCAATGCACTGCACACACTGGAGCACGGTCAGTTAGCCTTATGCTAATAGCATGGGGCGCGAATGTCAACATCAAGT
>LLCD01000783.1:0-14893 GCA_001414355.1 Hymenoscyphus salicellus
GGGTTTGATGAACACTGTTATACCGTCATCTCTGAGCGAGCTAGTCGTAATCGTATTGATAACGCTAGGTCCTTGCCCATCTGGTGAGTTGATTGTATAAGACACAATATCGACAATAAAATGCCCTTTTCCATCGAGGCGGTCGCCAATAGACTTCTGGGGTACTTCCGTCAGGTATGTGAGGAAGTCCGCAGGCGACACTACGCTTTGGGAGGGTGCTGATTTTCGATTCTGCTAAAGTCGGAAGAGCAGCTCCGAGGATAGAGTCGGAGAAAGAGTCGACGAGGTAAGAGCGTTTGTAAATTGCATTTTAGTGAAATCAAAGGCAGCTTGGTATAGAAGTGACGGTGCAAGTGAATGTTTGAAGGTTTATCTAAAGGAATGTAGAAAAGAGGAACCAAATCCAGGAGAAAAAAACGGGAGAGTCAAGACGTCGATAATAAGAAAGAGAGAAGGGGAATGGCATTTGAATGAAGAGTTTGGTATTTGAAAAAAATGGAGACTTATTTACTTTTGAAATCTCTCGTATCACTTGTTGCCTCAGTATGCGCCAGCTTAAGATGATCCTCTCAAAATGACATTACTTTCTACAGGTATTTCAAGATGGCCCAGTATCTCAAGTTATCTTCTCATGCAAGTAAAACTGGCGGAACTGCGTAAAATCACGACGATATTGCCACCCACATGCGAAATTAACGAGAGATATGAGTTGATGAGATATCAAGCCCTTAGGAACGGAAAAGTCTTCGTCACTATTAAGAAATACAGGCTGAAGGATCACTACTAAGTGGCAACCCTTAAGAAAATCAGCCTATCAAAATCGTGAGATGAGACAAGGGAAAACATTCCAAAAAAGTCCCGGAGAAGTAAATTTTACGTCTCCAGCCGAATTTATTCTCAGTCTAAATCCTCAACTACCTTTGTAAATCAAAAAGTAGAAGGATTTTCTGGATTTTATTCCTTCCCAATAATAAAAAATTGAAATGAAGCTTCGCCTCCCAAACCTAGGTTCCTCATACGCCTCTTTGGTAGTGTCTGAGCCAAAATTATGGTAGTAGAGAATCATTTAAACGCGCACGTATTCGGCCTGTGGTGAAAATTTGTTTCATCTTACTCTAGATTGCTATCTCACCTAATCCAAAAGTAACTGAATGATGATGACATTACTCATCTTTTACGAGACCACTACTAAGCTTCACGAGATCACTGATAAGCATTAGAACCCATGTCCTCCGCCGTGAATACTTGTATATATTAACCTCACTGAAATATTAAAAACAACTTGTAAACAAAATGCCAAAGAATGTGTTCGCACATTGACGCAATATATAAATGGCGAGCGAGCCATATTAATTATAGTAGTAGCAGCTATCACTAAGAATCTGGTATTTGTTATCATGGTTTTAACTTTCGAGGCACTGTATACTCCTACCAACCCTTCTCTACGCTAGATCGCTTGACAGGAGGAAGATTTAGCTGGGATGTAGTGACTTCGCAAGACCAAATAAGATTGGGGAGTTGACCTAGCTGATCCTTGTTACGGAAAGGTATCAGCATCAATTTAATTCTGCACGATAAGCGTTACGAAATCGCATATAAGTACCTCCCGAAAAGTCCCCCCCGCATTGCTTGATCTGATATAAGCAATTCCTAGAGTCAAGGCGATAAGAGACAAGCTTTCCGAAGTTGGCCGTGATCCCAACTCAGTCAAGCTTTTCGCCTCCGTCACCCCAATAATCAGCCTACCTCTTAAGTAATTCAGGAATTTATTCTTTCGGCCGCCGGGTAAGTAAGCCATCAATCGCAACTTGAAGGCTAAAAGCATCTACACGTAAGATGTACTTTTATAAATAACTTAATTTGAATTTTAGACGTTAAAAATATTGAGTAAGCTGTTATTTCATGGGTAAGCCATAGTTTTTGGAGATAAGCTGTCACTCGTAGCTGTCACTCTTAACTTTACTCCATTGTGAGCGAGACACTTAAAAGCATCGCGACCAGTGGGCTATGAAATTGTACGTAACTCAGTGTCACGAAGTGAATACAACACCACGTATACATGATAATGATAGGTTGAATCTTTAAGACGGGATGAATGGGAGATTTTGAAACGGACCAATCAACCCTTTGTGTAACCACCACAATTCAAGCCCAATCAAATCGGGCAATTCAGCCACCGGATTTTGGAAAGAGCCAATAGCAAGCAAGAATATTTTGGGATGGTTTAAACCTCGATTTCTGAGGCTGGGTCAAGATAAACCTCCAAATTTCACATCACATACGACAAGTTCGGTCTAGAGACTTTTATGGTTAAGTACGAAATTGCGACATGGCCCCATCCGAAGATGATTGGAAGACTCACGAGGGAGAGATTCGGAGGTTGTACCTCCAAATGACGAGAGTGAGGCTGACGGCTCACATGGAGAAGGAGTATGGGTTTCTTGCTAGGTATGCTAAATCCCGACGTTCATCTTTCTTGAGGAGCTCTATCTGGCAATCGCTCGATATAAATTACAAATCTTGTGTTGGACGGTTCAGTTTGTTTCAGCTTATTGGTGTAAGCTTTTGGGGCAATTAGTTTGATCGTTCCTTGAACTGTACTTTGAATGTTGAACAAGAAAGCCTATTTCCTCCCAGTCTTTTTAACTTCATACTTGGCGTGCTATTCTTTTTGGGTTAAGTTTGGCGAATGTAGTAAACGGTTTGAATATTGATTAAATAATACTAACATACGATAGCAAAGCGCAGTATGAGCGGAAGTTCGCCGAGTGGGGCTTGAGAAAAAATGTCAAAGCCCAGGAAGGCGAATGGAATTATATTCTAGTAAAAAAGCGAAAACGCGAAGAACTCGGCAAGAAAAGTGTTTTCAAACTGAATGGGTGCGAACTTTCGACGGCCACAATCAAGAAACAGCAAAATAGGTACACATTAAGCGGGTTACAGAGTCTTCAGGATTCTTTCTCAAGTCAGTATTATTGTGTGATTTCCGGGTATGCTTATTAACTGATTAATTGGAAGTTCTTGACCCACCAACCCCTGAAGGTATCTCGGTAGCGACACCGCCGGGAGGGGAGATCTCTGTCACTCTATCGCCAGAACCATTGATCTCGGAACTTAAACATGTTCCTGATGATAGGGTTAAACAGCACGGGGTTTGCCGACAAGTTCCAACTCATAATCTCCCATACTTCTGCTACATCAACTTGATGAGGTCAATTGGTTTGTGATCCATAAGTTCTTGTTCTCGACCTCGCTAATCTCTTAGATTCTTCTGGTGCTCTCAGTGCATTATTGGGCAGCTCTACTGTAGGCCAAGAAGAACCTATACCAAAAAGTCGGCAACTAGAGTTCGAAGATGATGACCTCAACTTCCCCGGCTCTGTATGGGACCTCGATCGATCAATACAACCGACAGACTTCATAAGCCCGCCTCCAGATAAAATGATCTGGCAGCTTTTTACTAGCCAACTGCAAGTGTTTCAAATCCCGTCGACCAAATTGGAGCTACAGCGAAGTTTACTTGCTCGGCTTCGCCCGTTGATACTTGAGCAAGAAACAGGGGGGTTGGATCACCAACTTGAAAGACTCTTTGGGCCGTCGGACAAAGACTGCTTTCTTGAATTTCTCAATCTAGTTGTTTACTTTGTATCAAACGACTTACTCTTGTTGCATGAGAGGACATCAATCTTGGAATGGCTTCTTCGCCAAGGTAAAGCAGCCTTGCGAAGGATGATGTCAATTCCTTTACCCACTGTCCGTTCGTTTTTAGTGGACATGGTCGATACTGCAATTGAAATAAGTGACTACGAAACTGGCAGAGACTTGTTAGGTAAGAACAGCAATCTTTCTTTTAGTTGCACCTGCAATGTTTGAAAACCAATTAAAGATATCCTGCAAGAACGGTTCAGAGAATAAGAAAAGTCAAAATTCTTCAAAGTCTTTTCGACGAATGTATGTCTTAGACCATTGAGTTGACTGATACTGATGGCCTATTTTTTCAGACGCGGATACTCACCAAGGACTATATTTCAATCATGTCGAGCAGCTTCTGCATGCTGCAGTGAGTTTGAATCACACCAAGATGGTCAGAAAGCTCGTTCGAACACACCAAAACGATTGCCTGGAACTTCAAAGCAACCTCCTTTCAGCGAGTACAGTCGAAATGACAAAAATCCTCTTGGGGGCCGGTGCAAATGTGAATGGCCCGGAAGGTGAAGGGTTATCCCCACTCGAAGCCGCTCTGTGGGCGGGTAACTCTGAGCTTGTACGTCTTTTAGTTCAGCACAAGGCAGACGTCAATCGAACAACCTTTGGCTGCAGCATTATGTTCCGTGCAATAGGGACGGGAAATTCGGAGATTGTGCAATGTTTACTCGAAGCGGGAGCACTCTGTATCAACGTTCCACAAGACCAAGGCAATCTTCCAGTCAACAAAAGAACCTATGGCCGCACTCCAAAAACAGAATTACAGCTAGCAGCTGATATGGGCTGCGCTGAGCTCATGGCAGTTGTCCTTTCTAACGAGAAAGCAACCGAGGGACTAAAACAAGGGAGATTTCGGTGGGCTCCTCTACGTGACGCCGCAGAAGCTGGAAATTCCAAAGTCGTGAAGTTATTAGTGTCTGCTGGTGTAGACATCAATGCCAAAAGCAGCCTTCAGGACGTTTCCACATCGCTTTACGACCGTCAAGCGAAATCACTGAAGATCAGAGCACTTCCACAAACTGCACTCCTAGCTGCCGTGGAAGAAGATAGTATGGAAGTAGTAAGGATCCTCATCGAAAGTGGAGCGGAGGTCAATACGATTGCTTTCAGCGAGTATGGCACCTGCGCCCTTGAAGTCGCTCATAATCTTGGCCATCTTGAGATAATAGAATATCTCAAGAATCAGGGTGCCATAGAGCGTTTACCACCAGTAAATAATGGTGGGGTACTTGCATTACGACTTGCAGTGAGAAGAGGAGACCTAACTAGAGCCAGGCTTCTAATCAACGAAGGTATTCATCCGGTGTGCATACTAGACCATATCCCAAGGTATCTTGCGAAGAGAGAACTCGAGACTGCGAAAAAAGCTCTCTCAGTTTTCCTCCAAGTGTGTGATGGTATTGTGGATGTGCGAACTTCTTGGACCAAAGAGTCTCCGCTTGAAATTGCTCTTCGTATTCGTGATTTTGCCGTGGCGAGGTCCTTGATGAGTGCTGGTTGCATAGTCAACCCCGAAGATGTCCACGTAACTCGTTTGTTTCGAATCATGAACTGGTGGGACTCCGACGATTTTGCTAAGATTGAAAGGGAGCAGTTGATGGCAGTGGATATGTTGAAAGACATGTGGACAACGACGCGAAACCCGGTATATTTGTCTCATGCACTTCAAATCTCCTCGAGTCTCGGCAATCTTCACTCAGTAAAACATCTCGTATCACTTGGGGCAGGGGTAAAAGCTCGGTTTCAGAGCACTTCTCTGAAGCCCCTTGGGGGAGATTTGGTAGTCTATCAGCCTGCCTTGCATCTGGCTCTACGAGCAATGCGGTGGAAGGGAACAAATGATTACTCAGTTGTTGAGTATTTATTGGATCAAGGAGCAGATCCCAACGAGGACCCTCGATTGGGTGCGGATACTCTCAAAAAAAGCAGCACTGCGCTTCAATTGGCAACCTGGCTCAATAGCAAAACGGTGAAACTTTTGCTCGACAGAGGCGCAGATATCAATGCAGCTGCCTCGGGACACATGGGCAAAACCGCCCTTCAAGCTGCTGTGTCTATTAACCAGCCATCTTTAAAGATAATCGAACTTTTGTTGCAAAGTGGCGCCGATGTTAATGCCCAGCCATCATCCCAGTACGGCATCACTGCTCTTCAGGGGGCGGCAATAGAGGGACATACACGAATAGCCCTCATGCTCCTTGAGAGAGGGGCAAATCCGAATGCCCCGGGTGCCCCAATCCATGGTAGAACAGCTTTAGAGGGTGCTGCTGAACGAGGCCGATTGGATATGGTTCAGCTTTTGTTGAACGCTGATGCAGAACCGCGAGAAAATGCGATTCGGTTTGCAGAAGGGAAGGGACACTTTGTGGTTTCTGATATTATTCGCGAAAGAATGAGAGCTTAAAGGAGGCTGATTACTTGTTTATTGCGTATCCCTTCAATTTGGAGTATGGAGATGGAGTTATTTTTTCCTGTCTGCACACCTAATGAACTTTAGTAATTATTCTGCGCAATATCCTCTTGATAGATATTTTAGTTATTGTGAAACTAAACATCTGCCGATTGCGCTACTTTCCATATTTAGTGATCGTGTAATCGCCATTTCCGACGGTTCTGCCATCCATCAAATTGGTTCACGTTAAATCTCGCTTAGGGAAACTAAGGGGCATGCTAAGGGGAAATGGTGAACTCGCTACATTAACGGTTGTGAACTTACCAACCTAGTCTAAATGGATTGGTTTAAGACCATATGCCCTAAGTTTCTTCTCAAAATATACCTATCTACGGAAAGCGATATCTCACAAATACAACTCTCCATCAAGTGAAAAGGGTGGCGATCAATTCATATTCACCATGAAGGCCTTTAGAAGAATTTTCAGGCGGAAGTCACGACATTCCACTCCACCTCCATCTATATCTCTACTTCTGGATTCATCACTATCTACACCTCCTCATTCAACTTCAGATTCTTCTTCACATCCACCACCACCTCCAGATTCTCAACCTTCCACTACACCTTCAAACTTGCCTCCGCCTTCCTCTTCGTCTCCCGGTCCATCGACACAGGAGATAACTTTACACAACACAACACAGCCATTGGCACATCTGCCAGCTGAGCTCCTAGCTCAAATCGCAACATTTCTACCCAACCCTTCCTCGGCACTCCTAGCCATAACCTGCAAAACAATTCTCAAAAAACTAGGCACAACCTACTTCGCCAAGCTCTCGTGGGGCAAACCCGGACCAGATTTTAGATTCTACTTCCAAGAAAACCTACCATATCACCAAAGAGAACGAGAAGCATTTCTCCTTCTCCTGGAGAAAGACTTACCTTCCCTGATCTATTGTCATTTCTGTAGAATGATACACGACACTCTCAAAATGAACAATTACAACCGAAAATGTACCAGTGACTTGGCCCGTCACGACTGCCGAGCTCTCCGCACGCTAGATAACGATTATTCGCGTCGATACTTGCTTATGAGACGTCATCGGACGGGTCATGACATCTCGAAGGAACTCGAAAAGTTTTCAAGAAGTGACATTCTACAATTACCCGAATCGACAGTTAAGCGCGTACACACAGCCAAAATTATCGACGGAGACTTTCGAACCCGAACCCAGCATTCGATAACACTACCAAAAGGTGGAGAAAGAGAGGCTCTCGTGCTCGCAGTCAAATGCCAATCCTGGGATGTCTGCAGTCACCTAACATGGAGCGAATACAATTCCATCTTGACCGAACGACTCTACTGCCGCCTTAAGCATCCCAACAAGCCCTGCGATAAATGTGCGGGTATGAAACAGTGTAATAGGTGCTGGGTAGAGTTTGAAATTAATACTGTAGATCTTGGTGATGGAAGGTTTACTTTGGAGGTGACCTCATGGCGGGACTTGGGCGCTGTTGATACACCCCTTGATGTAAAATTCCGGTTCTTGCAGAGATACAGGCGTCGATTTGGTGTTACCCCTGCGTTTGAGGGGTTAAAGAGAGATTTTCAGGGCGAGAAGATTTCTTCTCCCGATGTTTAGTTACCAAAGAAGAAAACTGATCAGGAGGTTGCAATTGAGTTTTACAGGAGAGCTAGCCCTTACACCGCGGTAGCTTAATGATAATATCGTAATATCGTAATTCAAAGTTTTTGCAAAGTTCCAACTAGACTATTGCTGGCCCCAACGAGAAATATGGACGCAACTGGACTTCTTATTTTTATGTGCGTTATGGCACGGGTATCATTTGCCCCTCCCAACCGTTCACCTATTGCAAAAACCTACAAGTAGGCAACCTGTACCCTTCCAACACCCAATACCTCCTTCTCACACCCTCCCACTCTCCCTCTCCTTCTTCTCCCAATTTCCCAACCTCGACATCCTCCCATTCAACTTCCAAACCAGCTTCACTCAAATCACACTCCACAACCTTAGTATAAACATCATAACAAACCCTTCTATCAGCCCCAAGTCCATTGAAGAATCCAAATCTCCCACCCTCATCCAACAACCCCGGCACATATTCCGTGAAGAAATTCCTCAACTGTCCATAATCCTCACCAAAAGTATCAAAATAAATAACATCATAAACCATTCCCTGTTCCAAAAGCTGCGGCAGAATAGTCTGCCATTTCCCAGCATGTATTTTATTATCCACGCCTTCTTTGTTGTCCCAACTTTCCCCAAAATCATGCCCAGGTTCTTTTACTTTCGCGAGGACGGAAGGATGGGCTTCGATTATATGGTGAACGGCAGGGTTTGAGGCTGCGAACATTCGGTCGATAATTCCCATTCCAAAGCCGATGTTGAGAATTTTTTGACCGGTTGAGGAGGATTCGGGAAGGAGAGAAGCGACGGTTCGTTTCATGATTTCGGTTTCCCATGCCATCATTACACCATTGTTGTCGGAATCGAGGAGTTTTCCGTCTTCGAATTTGAGGGTGGAGGTAAGGTAGTCTTCGGAATTAACGTCAAGTTTAGGAGATTCTTCGACGACCTCGGGGGCTTCGGTAGGTTGTCCGTTTGTTTCATTCTCCATCTCTGTATCCTTCTGCAATACAGGCTCTTCCTCTTCCTCATCCCCCTCAGACCCAGAATCTAAAACCTCATACCTCCCCATCAATCCAAGCAACATCTCAGCCCGAACCCCAGCCTCAACACACAACTCGTATAAATCTTTCCTTCCCAGCCTCCAGGCCAAACAGCCAGGCGTTTCATTATTCAAATCAAGATCATTCCATATCGCGCCCGACAAAAACAATTCCTTAATCGTAGCTTTCGCTTTCTCAATATCAACCTCCTCCTCCTCTACCACTTCCTTCTTATCATCCACATTTCCAACTTCTTCTCCATTTGTATTTGATTTCGCAGGTCCACAGGCAGCAATCGCAGCATGTAATGGCGTGAAGCCAGTTTCTTGGTCTTGGACACTTGCATTGCCTGGTATGCGGAGGAAGGGTTTTAGAGCGACGAGATTGTGATTTGAGGCATGGAGAAGGATTTCTTGGGTATTCGTGTCGATTTCGACTTCGAAAGCTGGGTCGTCCATTGTGTTTAATTGTGCTGTGAGCGATTTCGTGGTTTGAGGATGAAATTTTGGCGGGGTAGATTTGTTGCCCCTCATCTTGAGATTTATCGGTGCCGCTTTTACGGACTTCATTCTGACCTTCTTTGCACAGTGAATTATTCAATTATGCGAGCAGTTTAGACGAACAACAAAGTTTGATTATTGATTGATTGAAAGCAACTTTAAAATTGACGTACATTTTGCAACCGAGATAAGACAAATGTGTGGTCTTCTAGTTCTTCTGGTTCACAGTATTTTCCTAGCAGCTACCTCCCATCCCCCCTTTTAAATTTTCAACAGTAGTTGCAACCCAGCTGTCAAGTTCACTTTTGCATTTTAGAGCAAATTAACAATAAGTGAGTACTGATTCTTTTGTAAAAGTGGCACTAGAAAGAATGGTCTTTTACAACCTACTGCCTCCCTTCTTTATTCTCAACAATAGGTCACTAAGATGGAGTAATCGAAGTATTAACAAGGTAAAAATATTTCAAAGGAACATCCGGGTTTGGGATTATCTCGGCCGCCCGAAGATGATTGAGGTAGTTCCTTCCATATGTCTAAATCGAAGCTAAGTGGCGCTTCCCTCTTGTTTTTAGGTTATGGTCTACAGTCTCTTTGAACTCAAAGTATCTACTGTCGGGTATCAAGCACTTCACATCCAAGCAGGGCACCTTGTACGAATTATGTGAGTGATAAAGAGAACAAAATCCGGAGACTGGCTGTTTGAAACCAACTCGCTCATTACTTTCTATTCTGCAAGTCAGACAGAAAAATCATATAATCTTTTGATTTCTCTTTATTTCCATAATTGCAATAAATAAACGAGCAAGAACCTAGAATGTTGACGTCGAAATAGATAGTAGAGCCAAATGGTGAAAGCATTTTACGAGGAAAGAAAAGTTTAAGACTTTTACCCAGCATGCTTGAGGTGGTCGATTTGGTCATGCTAGCTCTTTCCTTGACGTGAGCTCAAAGATGGGTCAGGTTGAGACGAAAATCGAGGTCGAGTCCAAGTCGCTCCTTCCCTCTTGAACTTCGACCACGATGAGCTCCTGCCCCTCCAGCTTTAAACCCGCATGGAAAATTTTGAACTTGAGCGAGGTAGGTAAAGGGTAACTCAGAACATCTAATACAGCTGCATACTCTCATCTAACATCCTCCCTCTCACTTTCCACAAAGCCGCCTCCCTTCTCATCCAAGCCACCCAGGCCTCTCCCCCAAAATCTCCATAATCCTATTCCCAACCAAAGTCCCAATCATCTCATACCCCGCCTCCGTAAAATGCAACCCATCATCCCAGATATGCTTCCGATCTTCTTCTTTCATCGTATAATAAGGGATTGCTTCACAGAGGTCGAAGATTTCCCTACCCCAAATGGTCAGCCATCATACCTTCGCTCCAAAAGAACATAAAGAGTAGGTAGAAGAAAAACAATCACATACATATCATCCCTGCTATCAGCCCAATCCTTCAACCCACTATTCACCCCTCCCCTCCTCTCATCCAGCCAGCCAACTCTAACTCTACATTCCGGTACCGTCATAAGCAAAACTTTCGCCCCAGTTGCCAGAGGGATGTCTAGTATTGCTTTGATATCTTGCAAAATGTCGGGTGCCAAACGGCCACGTCCTAGGTCATTGGTTCCTCCAAGGAAGATTACTAGATTATATGGCTTTGAGGGTGTGGCGAAAGTTGGGGATGTTGGTATTGATGGTCGATCGTCTTTTCCAGGAGTTGCTGGCTCGTTGAATTTTGAATCTAGGGAGACGTTAGATATGGTACAAAAGAACATCCTATTAGAAGTAAGACAAGTAGAGACAAAGTATAGCGAAATCAAAGCAGTATTTCGTCTCCTTTCCCATTTCACCTCAAGAAGTGGTGATCAAGGCTCAAGAGTCAAGGTCATGTCTAGGGTGCTCCTTCCTCATACCTGACGTTGACCACGAGTTTCGTTCTTTCCTTCCAGGTTTCGACCACCTCAGACGAGAGTCAACTCAAGACCAAAGCGTTCCTTCCCCCTCAACATGGTGAGAGTAAGAAGAGAAGGCACGACCCCTCAACTCCGGCCCGTCTCCCAAACAACGAAACAAATAAAAAAAAACCAACTCACAAATCCCCTCCATCCTGCTCCCCATATCCTGAACCATCTCCCCACTCACACCCTCAGTCACAACTTCAATCTTCCATCTCTCCTTCCTTCCTTTCTCCCTCTCTTTCCCATCCTCCTTCCCCTCGTCGGCATCCCCCATCCCTCCCACATCCGCCCTACCCTGTTCTTCCCCCTCCTTGCTCGCCTCTCCATCACCACCCCACCTCTCAAGCCCCCTCTTCCCATCCAACTCCCACCCAAGAGCCGTCTTCAAAGTCCCACTATACGGCTTAAAAACCATCCCATAATTCGTGTACCCCTCCGTCAGAGAGTCTCCAAAACAGAGGATTCTAAGGGGTTTTTTCTCCATCCTCAATTTTTCCTGTCGTTAATATTTTGTACTCTGTAGTCCAGTGCAGCCTGCATTCTATGGACAAATGGATTGGGAGGAAAGGAAAGGGTGAGTTGAGGAGCATGCGTTGGTACAGAGGCTGGCAGGCTGCAGCCTAGGATATGTGGTACCTCACTCGTCAACCAATCACGAACAATTATCCAACTTCAACTTCCTTGATTTCTCACTATATATTCTCTCACCAAGATGATCAATAAAAGAGAAAAGCTATCATTTGGACTTTATGCAAACGTGTGCATCCCCCCGCACGTCACAAACTATGTTACAACTAATCCCTCAAATGTATATGCAAAGCAAAAAACGCCACCTATGCCCTTTACCATCCCCCTCTCCTCTCCCTTTTCTCTCCTCATGCCATTATTGCATTATCCTACGAGTACGTCTCTCCAATCCGTGACAAATATATCTCCAACGAAGAGAAAGTAGCTAGGCACAAGAATACTTTCAGTCTTCGACCAACTAAATATACTCTCTGGCCTTCAACTCGAACCCCATATTCAGCGCCACAGCCACAAAAAGACAAACACAAAGCGCAGTAGGTCCGAAGTCGTCATGGTATTTGATCGCCTTCCTCGTTCGTATGGCCTGACTTCTATACAAATACGTAACGACCGAATAGAAGAGTGCAAGAATCGCGACCACGGAGAAGGACCCCGCAGCTAGGAAGGACAACTTCGAGGTTTTAGCGCCGAAATTGAGGAGTGTCGTCGCGATGGTGCTAATGTAAATCGAGAATTCAAGCTGAAATTTGTTAGTTAATGTTATGGAAAAAGAAAGGAGGAATAAACATACCCAAGATAAAAAGGTCCTCTCGGCAGCAAAATACACCTTGGGCTCCACCCTTACAGGAACATGGATCTTCTTCCCCTTCGGAGCTTTGAACCTCTTACTTTCAATACCCCCCGCTCCCAATGGAGCCGTTTGACCATTTTGGGGAATCTGACTTGGTTTGGGAGTTGGAATAACCGTTTGGACAGCAGAAACCACATGCTGACCCGCTAACTTGGCATGTTTCTTGAGAACTTTGGAATAGTATAGCCATCCACCAATTTGACGTGCCTCTTCAATTGCATCCGCCTCATCATCTTCTAGATCGGAATCATAGAGAGGATATGCTTCATCCAGTGGCAACGAACCAAGTTGTTCCTCGATATCGAGAGCATTCCCAGTAGCTCGTCCCGCCAAATCTCGGTCTCCTAAATTGTCGCGAGTCTGTCGTAGTCGATTGACGTTCTCATCGGAACTACCACCGCTGGCTCTATTGGTTTGTAATAGCTCTCCGTCTTCGTCATCCGAGTCATCATCGTCGTCATCATCGCTAGTGGAACTCTGGTTCGAGTATCCAGAACGTTGGATACCGAAGTTCTGAGTAGCGGGTTTCCGAATATCAACTTCCATTTGAGGCATCCAGAAAGGAAGTAAGTCGATGCGAGTAGGAAAGAGGGTTGCTGTTCCGTGGATGAACTTGGAGAATTTCGGTACTGCTTCGACAAGATGACTTGCAATAAGTTCGCGAACCCAAGAAGGCGGTTCTTGACCTGCTTGGGTTTGAAGCTTAACCTCGAGAATCGCGTATGGAAATCGCTCGACATCCTCAGCTGGTAATTGATTAAATGGGAAATCGATACCAATATCCATTCTTCTCCAGTTATTACCAGATCTCTTTCGTCCATCAAGGTTGTCCTCGCGCACCATGGTAAGTTCCGAATCAAGAGAAATACGAACTCGAGCATCTGCTGGAAGTTGAAAGGCAGTTCGGTTGTAGAATGATCGACACAGAGGCTTGTAACCCTTCTTGATAACTGAGTATTGGACTTCCTTGGCCAGTCTCTCGTCCTCATCAATGATCTTGGCAGGTTTCTTATTATCCTTTCGTGCCTTTTCGAAAATCGCCTCTGGAAGTAAGTCTCCCTTCATGTATGCATTGACGTTCTTCTCCTTCATGGCGAATCTTGCCTTGACAGACTTCTCACCAGTCCAATCTTCACGATGTGTTTTTCTCTCGACGAAGATTGTCTCGGTATCCATTCCACCATACCATCTCAGACGAATAGCTTCAGCACCTTCTGTCTTCTTTAATCGGCCCTCGTAGAGATCGAACTTTTCGGGATTGTCGTAGTAAATGGAGGTAATGGCAGAATCTTTAGCATCGAACTCTTTGCTAGTATTGAAGACGAGGACGGGTAGATGCTGGAACAAGTTAGCGTAGTATTGCGATTGAGGTTTTTATATTTACCTTCATGATGATAAGCTTCACTTCCGTAACATTATCAGGATGGATCCAGTATTTTGTGGTCTGTCGAATAAAACTTCCTTGACTTCCACCAGCAGAACTATCACCCTTCACCGGGTTTCCTCTTGTTCTTACAATATCCCATAACTTCGACAGCTTAACAATATCCGCATCATAGTTGTCCTTGAAGAATGGCTTGGCCTTTAGTCGGGTTGCGAACACAGGTTTGAGGATCCATCGAGTTTGTTTCTGCAGATGTTAGTACAACTACCTCGATAAGGTGGGATTTACTCACATCATGCTTCTTGATAATCTTCTGGAATCCAGTGTAGTTCAATTGGACGAATTTCGCCAGGTCGTTGACATCTGCCGTAATTTCGTTCAAGTCCTCCTCTAGCATCATGAACTCTTCCTCGGTGGGCGCATCATCGTCATGACCGGCACTACCGTCTCGTCCCACCGGACCACGATTGTCCAACCTGGTGACAATATCATTGACCTCCCGCTCCGTGCTCTGTATCCGCCGAGAAATTTCAATGACCTTGAGCTTTTGTTTCGAGTACACCTTGTCCAACTCCAACTCGATTCGAGAAATGAATGAGCTCTCGTCCTCCTCAGTCCATTCCTTTTTCTTTGGCTTGGGATCTTGTTTGGTGGGCTTCGTAGCGAAATCCTTCTTCATCAACTCCTTCAGCTCATCGTAGGCGATGTAGTACCATTGGTACTCCTTGATGGCGCTGGAGCGGAGCTGCTCGCCGAATTTCATTACGACCTGGCCGGGTTCGATTGGGGGACGGTCGAATGCGAATCGGCTGGTGGAGTGCCAGGTGGAGGAATTGGTTCTGAGGTCTACGATATTAATTAGTTTTGGGCGATATTTAGACTCTGCCATGAGA
>LLCD01000784.1:0-14882 GCA_001414355.1 Hymenoscyphus salicellus
CTATAAATGTAGTCTTCGGCGCTAGAGTGCCTAGCAGCGGCAATTAGCCTAAGACAATAGAAGTTAACACTAGCAGGTAGACGATAGAGGGCTTCCATGGCTACAGAGGTGATAAGACTATATTCGGCACCGTCTGCTAGTAATAGAGGTACTAGTTTAATTAGTACTATAAGTAATGTATCCGAGTTAAAGTTATATAGTATCTCGCGACAGTAGTCTATAAGGAAGTCGAGGATGTATTACTAAACCTCTAGAATTATTAGTCCTTCTCCTAGCAGGTATATAATTTATATTATTATTATATTAAAAGCTTTATTATTATTATCCTAGGAGACTATTCGACCGTAAGTCTCTATACTCTCTCCTAGGAGATACATAGTATAGTTGTTAAGAAATGATAGATATATAGCCTAACTAATACAACTAATCCTTATTACCTCTAAGTCTATATAAGTAAACATTCGTAGAGGGTTATAGCCTTAGCTGTTAAGTATTAGTAGTAGCGTCTTACCTCGGACTAGATCCTCGATATTAATATATAGCTATATATACTAATCTTAATATTCTCTTCTTAATCTCTTAGGCTATATCTTAGATCTCTTATAATATAGAGCCTTGAAATCAGGTTAATATATAGTTACTATGTTAGGCTATACTTTAGTAATAATAGTCGTATGTTATTTCTTTGTCTTCTTCCTCTATCGTTTCTATAGTATCTCCTTATATTATCTTAATATATCTATAAGAGTTAACTAGTTAGATAGTAGATCTATCGATCGTTCGCGAGCTTCTAGAGTAGCTTCCTTTACAGTGAGAGTAGAGAAGAAAATAAGTAGACTAAAGCTACGAAAGTCCTCCTAGGAAAGATTTAAGGAGAAATTAGTTACTATTTCTATAAGTTTCGTATATCCTCGATAATAGAGGCCCTACTTATCATTTATAACAAGCGACAATAGTAGAATTGTACCTACTACTTATTTAAGTTTAGTTGTTAGTAGTTTCGTTTGTCGCTTGTTATTAGCTAGAGCTAAAGAGAGAGATATTGTTAGTAGTAGTCGCGAGCTTAGGCCTCGGCTAGACCTCGGGAAATTCATAGACTATTAGTAGTATATAAGCCTAGCTAACAATAGTAACTAGTCTTAATAGTTAGTATACGATGTGTCCTAGGTTGTTTACTTAAAAGTAAAGTTGTTACTTATATTAAAGATATTAAACAAGATAATAAGATTAATAGACTAAGTTAAGTACGAAGCTTCTACCTAATGACAGACGTACTAGTAGTATATAGGACCTCTCTACTTCTAAAGTTGTTAATATCGACAACGCTATCGTTTCTTAACATAGAAATCCTCTAAACTCTCGTCGCTTACTTCTTTAAACTTTAATAGTATATATCTACTCGTCTAGAAAAACCTATAACTAGAGAATATAAAGGTAGATAGATATGAAAGCTGTCCTAATTAATATAATTACGCTAAATATATAAAAAACTAACTACATTAAATAATAATACGACGATGTAACCTAATTAACAGCTAGCTAGACTTATATTTCATTTAATAATATAGATACTCTAGTAAGAATAAAAAGAACAGAGCTATAGAGCCTCGTGAAATAATCGCTATACTACCTATATACTTGTTTAAAGTAGAACTTATAGAGAAAAATTAGAGCGTAGAAGTTTAACCTAGAAAGCCTAAGCTCTCTATAACTGTATCGGGCTAAGACGTCGACGTCTTAAATACTATCTAAAGTAGAAACAAAATAATAAAAGTCTACCTACTAGATGTCTTAGAGAATAAGGCAGAGATAGTCTTGTTTTACGATAATAAAATTAGACTTATACTTAATTAAGTATTAATAGCTTCTTAAATAGCCTAATATAGCACTTCGAATTGTATTTCAGTGCTCGCCTAGGCTAACTAATAAATCAACAAGGAACATTTCCTAGAAGGTCTATAAGAGAATATATCTAGGTAGAGGCTTATGTAGCGATTACAGGAGCAATATTGAGAGCATTGTGTGAGTAAAGTAGGGTTAAAATGGATGCTTAATTCCTCTAGAATAATCGAAGAGAGCATGGGACTTTATACCTTATACTTCTTGCTTAGTACGTGGGCTGATCAGGTGATCGGCCATCTGAGGCTCTTTGGTCCCGTGACACACCCCTCAAACGACCTTTCCCGATTAGGATAGCGTGGTTTGCTTCTATACTCACGGCCTCACTAACTTAATCACCTTTTCTTCCTTTATGCCTTCTACTTATCGATCTAGACGCCGTCAAACCGCTGCGGCGCGCGCTGCTCGGCACAAAACAATGGTAAGAAGCTTGCATCCCTTCTTCGTGGGCTCATCCTGACTTATATCAGTCTTCCTCCGATCTTCCCCGTCCCCCGGACGTTAATCAAGCTCATACCAATTCCAATCCTCCGCTTCGGTCTTCCAATGACGAGCATAGCATGTTCGATCCCTTGGGTGGTCTTCTTTTTGCCAACCTCGATCGTGCGTCCCGGGTTGGGATGAGCGACAACAATCAATTTACTGCTGTCAACGCAAAGGATGACGATGAGCGTCCAACTGTCGGTGGTAAGGGTCCGATTGCTTCAACTCCTTCCCCTAAGTGGGCGCGCCCGGATGCCACTTCCATGCGCGACTATCCGTGCAAGGGATGCGTAGCGTCTGCTCTTGCTGGGAAATCGACTGGTCGCTGTTACAATGCTTCGGCTGGTAAGCGTTGTTATGGGTGCTCGTCGGGTCACAAATGCGAGCCCCTCCCGAGCATCTGTCTTCCCTTTGCAAGCGCTTTGTCGGAGAACCTCGAAAAGTTCCAGAGTACCGTTGACAAAGAGGTTCGCTCTGAGCTAGTTTTGGTAAATTCCATGCTCTCATTCCTGTATCTTTAGCTAATTTCTTATGCTTTAGGAGCAGGAGAAGTTGCGTGGTGCGATTCGTCTGGGTTTTCGTTGGGGTCTCGGAAGCTCTCAATTAGAGGCCGTCCTGAATCATGCGTCTCGTAACGGTGAACCTGAGGGCTATTGGGGCCTTTTTGAGGATGAGGGTTCGGATAACAGTCTTCCTGAGATTACGAAGGTTGTTTCGAAGCGCAGTCAAGCTACTCCAAAGAGCACCCCTCGCAAGGATTCTGCTGCTCGTGGTCGTAAAGTTCAGTTTAACAGCGACACCTCCCCCACTAAGCAGCGAAAATCTGGTCGGCAGCTCCCTGTTGCGATGGCTAGTCCCAAGAAACCCACGCCTAAGAAGCCTAACAAAACCTATTCGAAGCGTTCCTTGAAAGGCAGAAAGCGTAAGAAGGATGAATCTGAGAGCGAGGAGTCTGACGATAGTAGTGAAGAGAGTAGTGAAGATGATCCGGATCTTGGTGATGCTCTCAGCAAGATGGGTACTGCGCTCGCTGCAATTGGCAAGGGTGTTACTCGCATTCAGAGGAAGCGTCGTTAGGCCTTCGGTGTGCTTTGTGTTTGCGCGGTAGTGTACATAAAAATGAGATGAACATATGAAATCTAAATAAGCTTCTCAATGCCTCTGGTATGATCTTGAAAATACAAAGGGAATAATACATGAGAAAAATACAAAAGTAAAAGCATAATAACATATGAGAGTTTAAAGAGCGTAGTTCATTATTCCGGGAGAGCGTTTTCAACCCACGATTTTATGCGTGACAAAATGAGCTTCGGAAATATGTTGTTTTGCTTATCTGATTGTCTAAGGGATCACCTCGTTAAGCGAACGAGTGTCCTGGAGGTTGAGCAAAGCTCGGAAATGTTCAAATTTATACCTGGGAAGGTTTTTCGTAAGTCCATCTGCTGGCATATCGTTTGTTGGCAAATAAGTGACCTGGAAAGACCCCTTTTGGTGCTCTTGGCGGAGCCACATATTCTGGATATCTACATGTCGAAGTTTTGTAGATATTCTCTCGTTTTCTCCTGTGATCAATCGAATAGTTTGTTGATTATCGCAGAATATGTTCCACATCTCGCCTAATTCGAGCTGTAGTTCCTTAAAGAGTCGCTTTAATGCCATCGTTTCTGCACCTAGTAACTTTACTCCTAAGAGCTTAGCTTCTGTCGTTGATGTTGTGATTGTATCCTGGCGTGAAGCTCTCCAAGCTATAAGTCCACCAAATAAGGATATTGTATAACCGTTAGATGATCGTCGAGTTTCTGGATCGTCGGCAAATGATGCGTCCGATGCGAGCACCAGTTGTGCACCCCTAAGCTCTCCCCCATACATGATTCCTAAGAATCTTGTCCCAAATAGGTAACGAATACACCAGTCTATTGCTGCCATATGCTCATCGTTTGGATTGGTTAGGAAGTGTGAGAGTTGGGAAGCAGCGAATGCTACATCTGGTCGTATCATAATTGCTGTATAGAGCACTGAACCTACCTTCTCCTGGTAACACTTTATAAACGAGTGATTTGCTGTTCCTTGACTCTTCCTTAGTTCGTACATTGGAAGTGGTGTGCTCGGGCAGTCTCCATTGACTAGCTCAAACCTTTTAGCGATCCGTTCGATATAGGTATTGTGAGAGAGCCATGTCCTTTTCTGTGCTCTGTCCCTTCGGACTTTCACTCCAAGATACCATTCTACATCACCGAGCGAGTGAAGTTCATACGACAGCTTCAATTTGTCGGTTACCTCTCTTGCTAAGTTTAGGTCGTCTTTGTGGTACATAATTTGTATGTCGTCCACATAAAAGATCACGAAAACCTTCCTTAGGAGATCCATGTAAATACAGGGCTCTTCTAAGCAGGGTATCAAACCGCATTCTCGAAGTGTTGTTGTAAAGTGTTTGAACCATAGGGCCGGAGAGTCTCTCAGCCCGTACAATGCTCTGTCTAGTTCTACACACAGTCCTTCTTGTCGGTATCCATCCGGCAGCTGGCAAGCCACTGGGGGAGCTCCTGTATCCCTCTCTGCATTCACAAAAGCGTTTACTACGTCGTATTGCTTGATTTCTAAATCAAACCGTGTAGCAATAGCTATAGAGATTCGGAACGATCTTGCTGCGAGCGTAGCTGCATACGTGGATAGGATAGTATTCTCTTGTTGGAGATCACCCCTGACTACAAGCCGAGCTCGGCATCGAATCAGGTGATTCGTGGAGTCGCATTTATACGTAAATACCCATTTTAAGGGTAACGGTTTGGTCTTTGCATGTTCTCTTTCGATCACACGCCAGCATTTCCTCTTTTCTAGATTCTTGATTTCGACCTCAGAATCGTCTTTGAAGTGTTCCCCAAGTAAATGGTTCGCAAGCTCCCTCCATGATTTTGGTTCCTTTGGTAATTTTGACCGATGGAGGCGCGGGCATTTGGGGTTTGGAGGCGTTTCTTCCCCCATGATCGCTGCTACGATGATCCGGTGGATGTCCTGCAAGTCCTCCCCGTTCTTTGCTATGCTCTCTAACGAAGGCCAGTATGTACCAAAGAAGTGGTTTAAATGTTCTGGAACAGCCCATTGCGGCTCTGTCCCGATCATCATAGCTAGCAGAGCTGCTATTGTGGTTTTTTCTGCGTCGTCCCCATTAGACTGACCCCTCTTACTCTTTCTTGAGGCAGGTGGATACTCTTTCTTTGTGTATCTTCGTTTTGTTTTAGGGTCTTTGGGAGTTCCGCTCTCTGCATTTATTGTTCCCTGCTCCTTGGTTATCTTCGTCTTTAAAGTTTCCAGAACTAACGCGTCGGGATTCTGTTCTTGTGCGTCGTTTTGTTGTTGTTGGGGGGCACTGCCCTCCCTGGTTTGTTGGGAGATTCCCTTTAGTGATTCCTCGCTCGTCCTGATTAGTGGACTGCTCGGGCTGACTATGCTTTGAGCATCATTTTGTGGTTGGGAGACTCCCGTTTGCGCTTGTTGTTGGGAGATTCCCGTATTTTGTGGTTGGGAGAATCCCGTATTTTGTTGGTTCTGGGAGCTTGTAGCCTGTCCTGGCATGCTTTCAGGTTCAGGTGTTGCTCCAGGGGACAGAAGTCCAAAACCAGAAGAGGTTGCATCTCCCTTTTCTGGGCCCACCCCTGAGTTCTGGCTAGTTAAAGCTTCGCTCGGCATGTTGGTGGCTCCAGGTGAGATACCCCTTACTAGTTCAGCTCCTGTCGTTGTTTCTTCCACGCTCTCGTTTTCGTACACACCAACATTCTCAAGCAGGGCTTCGGCGTCCCGTTGCTCCTGTTCGACCATTTGCTGAACCACTGAACGGGTGATTGCAATAGGCTGTGATTCCGCCTTCTCATGTTCTGGTACATAGAAAACTTCCTCGTCGAATGTAACGTTTCGAGTTATAATAACTCGATCGAGCTGTAGAACCCAGATGTAGTAGATATTTGATGAGACGTACCCGACCAAATAACCTATATGAGCTCTGGGGTTGACTTTGAATGCTCTTTTCTCAATTTCCTGCTCTCTCTCCTTTTTGAGTGGATAAGCTCTTGCTCCGTAGACATAAATGCCGTTCCAATCGGGTCTCAGGTCCTTTGTTGCCAGGTTTCTGAACTTGGGATCGTACCAGCGGAAGTAATTATTAAACCAAGAGAGAAGCACCTCATTCGGTGTCTTAAACTTGTTCTTCTTGTTCGGGCTCATGTTGTAGAGCCAGATTCCAGCTATGGTAGATTCAGTCCAGAGCTTCTCAGGTAGGTTGGCAGCAGATAACATTTTTATCGAGCGGGTGATTACTTCTTTCCCTGCTCTCTCTGCTCCACCGTTTGGCTCATGAGTGTGAGTTGGCGTAAGTTCCAGGTCTATTCCCAGTTCCGCGGCCCACAAAGTGTATTCCGATGCTCCGTGCCATGGGATCACTGATTTTTCGTTGTCGTGCTTCAGTTTACAGATTGGAAGACCATACTGCCTTCTTACCCAACTTTCGAAGTTCCGGAGCTTCTCAAACACTGTTTCACCCCTTTTGTTTGTAATTACAAAACCAGAAAGCTTCCCACTATACTCGTCTTTGATCACAAGAAGCCATTCCGCACCATTATGTCCAGTAGGAAAGTCGAAAAGATCCCACACGCATCGCCAGAACGGTCTCATGCTTCGATTTTCCGAAATATGCCTGGAAACAACGCTCTGAGCGTGTGTGATAGCGCAGTGTACGCATTTTACACGAGTGATTCCAGTGATCTTTACGTTTCTCACAGACGAGACCAGAGCTTCGAGAGCTTCCTGGCCTAGATGCCCTGATCGGCCATGCCATATTTCCGCCGAGTCACTCCTTGGTTTTGCGTAATCTCGTGTCTTCTTATAGAAGCGTTTGTTGACCTTTCTTGAGAGCGTTGGGCACATTAGAGTGAACATGGATTGGTGATTTTGGAGCTCAGTGTAGTTGTTAATAGGATTGTATTCAAACAAGACTAAGTTCGCCATACGCGTTAAAGTTTTGACAACAACGCCGTTCTCCATTGGTCCAAAGCGTAGTGAGCAGTCGTAACCATTATACCAAACGCCAGACTCCCTCATCCGTGCTTCCGAGATGATGTTTGAATGAAATCCCTCGATCACAGCTACATTGTTGAGCGTAAGATCCACTGTGTTATGCCCTCCTTGCCCGTGAAGAACATTCTTCATGATCCTGATTCCCGTTCCACTAATCGGAATGCTAGTTGTTCCTGACTCGACTGTATCATTAGAGCGGGTAAAGGTTCCTGGGACAAGTAGTTTCTTGTCGTTGACTAGGTGAACTGCTCCACAGTTGTCGAAAAGGGTCGAATCAGCCAGGGGGTGTCTGGTGTACTCTGCCGAGAACGCGTAGATCCCTGGTTTGGGTGCGTTACTCATTTTTTCCAACTCTGTAAAAAGCGCTGGAGACAGTATCGCAGCACTTATGTTCCCGACTGGCCATTTTGACGATACCTGTGATCCACTTGTAGAGCTTCTTCCGAATTTTTGCTGTGCCGTAGGAAACTTTTCGATCAGTCTCTTTTTGAGCCAGGCCCAGAACGAGGTTCCCAAGCGCTGAATGATTTCTTCTGACTCTTTTTCGTCTGGTAGAGTTCTCAGCGAAGGACTACATGTTCCAGTGAGCACATATTCCAGGGTTCGGCACTCGGTTGGCTTCCAGTGATGGCCGTTACCTGTTTTGCACGGGCATTTGTTGTTGCGATCATTTGAACCCCTGTTTCGGGATCCATTTTTAGGTAGATCACTTCTTCCACCAAGGACCGAGAACATGCCACTGGATTTCCCACCTGCAGATTTAGACATGAGGTGTTCATGGAGTATTCCTGAAAACATCTTGGCGAGGTTATCGAGCGGTGTAATGGCATACCCCAGCTCTGTGTCGTTGATCAGCTGCATCTTCTGACTCATTGCCCATGCGGGAGCAATGCGGTGGACAGCTTCTAGGAAGTCCTTTGCTGCGAGTGGGCCCTCAATCTCGGTGAGTTGAAGTTTTTCGCCTGATTATAACAGCGCCTCCAATCAGCGTACCAGCGTTCCGGGTTTATGGACCCTGATTTTGTCTGAGCGAGGACATTCCGGTATTCTGTGCGCACTGTGTTCTCCGCACTTTCCGGTGTTGGAGCCAGATTACTCCTGAGCTTCCGAATCAGGTCCTGGGGAGCGAATTTCCCAGCATGTCTGAGTGAGGATTGAGCTTCTGAGAGTATTGACTCGTTCACAGTGCTCTCAATCCAAAGAGTTACTGTTCGAAGCTTGCTTTGGATTGAGTGAAGCTCATTGAGTTGGAAAGCGTATCTTTTGACATCCGCATTGAACTTGTCTTTAACGTCATCGAATGTTGCCGGGAGTGGTTGTACAGGTTGATCCCTTCCCACGCGCTGGGCGACTGACAGTTCGTCCCAGGCTGTGTTTGCTGCGATCCAAATTTCGTTGAGCCTTATATCTTCGTCGATAATGGCTTGTTCGATCGTGGGATAGGGATTTTCCAGCTTCTCGGTGTTTTTGGCATCTGGACCATTGGGGTCTAAGTACTCCCAAACACCTTCCCGGTGCGCGATGTAGAAGAAGCGGTCGAACCATGTAGGCCATGAGTTTCGATTGTTGAGGAGGTCCTTTTCCGTAGGGAGTGAGCTCGCCATTATGGGTGCGATGCTCTGAGAAGAGGATAGAGAGGTAATTTATAGAATAAAGCTAATGTAACCAGCGCAGAAGAAGTGTGTTCTTATGTGCGAACCGGGCTCATAACTGTGGCGATTACAGGAGCAATATTGAGAGCATTGTGTGAGCAAAGTAGGGTTAAAATGGATGCTTAATTCCTCTAGAATAATCAAAGGGAGCATGGGACTTTATACCCCATGCTTCTCGCTTAGTACGTGGGCTGATCAGGTGATCGGCCATCTGAGGCTCTTTGGTCCCGTGACAGTATGTGTATCTGGAACTGGGAGTCCTATTTTCCGCGTGTTTGCGAGAAATGAATTTTTTTCGTGCAAAATCTTGGTTGTGTTGATGCTGAACTGGACGACTTTGCATTTTGTCTCCCTTTCCAAACACTCTGCTGACTTCGCATCTTCAAGGGCTGATGCGCTCTTGGAGCAACTGATATACAAGTCTACCTTCTCAGCTCTGACAATCTCGAGTAATGTTTCAGTTGAAGTTTTCGCGGAATTGGAGTTTGGAAGTCTGTAGAATTTCGCCAGACACTTCGAGAACCTCGCACATACTGGAATTCCAAAATGCTCAAAATCAGCTCCAATTACTCTGTGACCTGAAAGGTAGAACGAGCGAGCTATCGTGAGCCCCTTGCTCATTCCAACGCCCGTGACGAGCACTGTGCGGCGGCGAAATGGTGGTGAAGCTTGTTTCTCCCGTATCTTGCTAGACTGGGGATCGTTGTACCGCGAGAGGATTGAGCTGATGGCTGCAAAAAAGGTACATAGTGGTGCGAGAATGATACAAAGTGCTATTAAAGAAGAACTCTGCAAGAAGTGCAGATATATTGGAGAAGAGGCATCGAGAGGCATGGTGGCTATGCAGGAACATTGGAAAATTGTTTTTTTCTAACTGTTGTAGTGATATATAGAGAAGGTCGATCATGTCCACCACTTTCGCTGACGTAACCTATCAAATTGAGAGCGTCATCATGACACTCAGGTAGTCATCACGAAATCTTAGCGGTCGTACCTGCCTCGCTAGCTCCTTGTTCTAACTTTGTAGGATAATTGAAGTTGATTGTTCCAACTAACAATCCTCAACTGTTCTAATTCGTCAAGATGATTCACTTGTATTGGCCTAGAAATTTGGAACATGGAGGGGGGGTAAATAGGAAAGTACAAACCTATTTATTGCCACTTTTTATGTCTATCGCGAGGGTGGCTATTTTAAGCGATTTTGCTACTTTTGAGAGACAGATATCGACAACGGCTAAATCACCGGAAGTAATGGTCTCCGTGCACTTGCAACGTGTTAATGTTATTTAATTTGGTTATTTCCTCGGAACACCACTCCAGCTTCCATGATCAATTTCCGGCGGCAGTTTCCTCCCCAGCACAAATAGTGATCTCGACGCCATCCTTTTCTCAATTAGCTTCCCGTGAACAGAATTTGATAGCAAATAAAACTCACAGGTTCTCCAGAGGGCTCAAAACTTTCTCTCAGCTCGCTTTTGTACTTGAGGTTAGGGTTGCCCTTTTGGCTGTCTTCCACTTCCCGAGAAAATGCTTCCCTCTTCTCCTCAACACTGCTTCGCACATATTTCAAGTACTGCGGGTTACCGGGATAAATAACGTTATCTGCTGCAAGTACTGTGCCCTCGCCAACGACCCCCAAAGACTCGCAAATCTTGAGGTCTTGAGTATACAATGGCTTGTGATGATCAAAAAAGATCATGTCCACCTTATTACCCTTTGTTTGAGTGCCATACATAGTCTTGAGACTCTCACTGCTTTGCCCTACGACAACGTCAACAATATCGTCCAGACCGGCTAAGGTCACGAGCGTTCTGATGTTCTGCGTGTGATCTTGGGGTCAGTATTGCTATTTATACAAGTATTCTTAAAGATTGTGAGGAGGAGATTGAGCTATGAGACGAAGTAACAGAGTCTCAGCCCACCGAAACGGGTGAAAATAAACTCGCAGAATGCCTACCTTGGCGAATTTGGGGTTCATCTCCAGACAAAAGTACTTTATTTTACCGGTCCCGGATGCTCGCCTCATTTCGTTTGAAAACATCAATGTGGAGTAGCCACAATAACCGCCACACTCTATCATGATCTTCGGTTTGGTCTTCTGAATGACCTCGGTTACTATTTTGCCCTTATCTTCTCCGATATTCATGAGGTATTTCGTTCGTGCGAATTCGTCAATGGCTCGGAGGATTTTCGATGGAGAGCCTTGTAATCCGGGCTGTTTCTGAATGAAGACCACGAGTTCTTCCTCTCGTCCGTCATCATACTGTGAAAGACTTAGTCACTCCATAGACTCATTTCATTGCCAACTCACATAGATGCCTTCGTCCTTAGCTTTATAAGCTTTGCTTTCGTCAAAAAAAGGCATGTTGAGGAGTTCTCTTTGCTCGCTCCGTATGTTGTTCTGAATGCAATTTCAGGTTCAAGGAAATCTAAATGTGAAGGTTGGTAAAGTACCAGCTGTGTTATTTGATAAACTTGGACGGGCTCGCCCACAAATAGACACTTTCCAAGTTTCTTAAGCCGGTTGAGACGATTAGTATCTCAATTACGGTTTCATGTCAATGAACTAAGCTATATGTCAAGTGCTTGAGAAACCAATGGCTTTCAAATTACGAGTTGATAAGTGTGGTGATGTCATTGATTCCCGCTGTTGATGTCATGAACTCATGAATACTAGGAGAGCCTCATACTAAATTAGTCAAAGTTGTTAGCCGACCAGGCGAGTATTAGGTTCAGAGTATGCAATTTAGAACAAATAATCCAGAGAATGACGGGAATTCTCCAGCCCGTTCCGCAATGCGACTTCTGAATTTCGGGGGCATGTCCGTAAAAATTGCCTTAGACCTTCATATCGGCCGTTCCCCGCTTTTAAACCTAAAAGTCGCACACCCGAGAAGAATATTATACTGCTTGTGTGCACTAGACGAAGTGCATTTGAAATATGCACCCCAAGGGCATGTTTTGGTGGGTTATGGGGAAGTAGGCCAGATCCACAATATCATAGAATGGTGTATTTCCAACTCGATCATGATCGAGGAAGCGAGTACTTAACCCTCAGACATCACAAATATTCTAGAAATAGGAAACTGGGTCCCTTGATTCGTTTTCAACCTCAAATTCTCTCATTTCGCCCTCACAACCCACTCATCCACCATGTCCGACCTCAAAGCCTCAGTCGCCGAGACAAAAACCACCTCAGGACACACTGGGTTCCACGTAGAAGGCTACGAGAAGATCGAATATGACTTCACATTCATCGACGGAGTCTTCAACATAGAGAACAACAATCTGGCTTCCTGCTACATGAAATAGGGAAGATGCTTAGCCGTCACTGACCAGAATATTCATGATATCTATGGCAAGCAAATTGAGGCATACTTCAAACATCATGACATCAAACTCACCACTCATCAAACTAAAATCGGTGAGAAGGCCAAGACTATGCCTACGTTCTTAAGTGTTGTGGACGCAATGAATGATTTTGGGATCTATCGCAAGGTTTGTGCCCAGACCACACAAACTATTTCGGTGGACAGTACTCATAGTCGTGTAGGAGCCAGTTTTGGTTGTCGGCGGAGGACTCGTAACAGATGTTGCCGGGTAAGTCTCTAACTTCCATCTCTCGAATTCCCGAATTCATACTGAAAGGAAATAAGTTATGCGTGCGCTTCATACAAGAGAAATACAAACTTCATTCGAGTTCCCACCACCGTCATTGGACTTATCGATGCTTCAGTTTCCATCAAAGTTGCTGTCAACTACGGCAACTACAAGAATAGATTGGGCGCTTATCACGCCCCAATCCATACCTTCTTGGATTTCACCTTTTTGCGTACTCTTCCCACAGCTCAAATTCGAAACGGCTTTGCCGAGTTGATCAAAATCTCAACTTGTGCCCACCTTGACACTTTTAATCTTCTGGATAAATACGTGAGCACTCCTATGACATTCTTACTATTGAGGTCTCAAGTGCTAACAAAAGACAGTGCGAGCAACTCATCGAAAAATCATTCGGCCGAGCAGATGGCTCATCCCAAGAACTCATCAACGCCGCCGATGCCATCAACCGCGAAGGCATCCACGTAATGTTGAAGCTCGAAACACCAAACCTCCACGAGATTGATCTCGACCGAGTAATTGCCTACGGTCACACCTGGTCACCACTCCACGAGCTCGTCCCAGAGACCCCACTCCGTCATGGCCACGCCATCAGCATCGACATGGCCTACTCCGCAACCCTAGCCAACAATCGAAAGCTCATTAGCAACGAGGAACACCGACGTCTCCTCAATCTCTTCTCCCGCGCTGGTCTCTCAATGGACCATCACCAATTCAATGAGGAAATCCTAGAGAAAGCAACCAGTGCAATTCTGAGAACTCGAGATGGACAACTTCGTGCTGCCGTACCGAATCCAATTGGCTCTTGCACCTTCTTGAACGATGTTTCGGCCAAAGAGATGAATGAGGCATTGAAGAGACACAAGGAGCTTATGAAAGAGTATCCCAGAAATGGAGAGGGGTTGGAGGCTTATGTTGACGCTTCCGACACTGGATATACTGAGAATGCGAAATCAGAGGAAGAGCTGATTTTGGAAAAGGCAGCAAAGAAGGCGGGGGCTATTAACGGAAGCAACGGATATACGAATGGACAAAACGGGCACTCCAATGGTACTAATGGACACTTAAAGGCCAATGGACATGCGAATGGTACCATTGGACACGCCAACGGAAACTCGAATGGCACCAATGGCGCCAATAATGGACATGCAAATGGATATGTGAAGAATGGCACGAATGGCTCTAACATCGGAACCAACGCGATCAAGAACGGAAACGGCGCCTGAACGAAAATTGAGAGAGCCAGCCAATGAAGAATGGGTAATGTGAGGGGGGCAACAGCAGGGACGGATGAAATAATTGATCGAAAACAAAGCGGTCAAAGAGAGATCATTCCTATATGGAACGCTGAAAATTGGTCAGCAAAATTGTAATCTGATGGTTGTTGAATATGAGCGGAAGTAAACGTGGGTTGGATTGAGTACATAATATTGTTATAGATTCAGACCAAAGTAATTACATATCGTTGATCTAAGTCATCCGAATCAAACAAAGTCCTGGTGCATGCTTCCTCAGCAATACTCGTTCCGCGTGCTTCCAAAATTTTTAAGAATGGTTCGTAGGCTTCCTCGGTGTTCTCAGGCTTGTCTGGGAAATTGAGCTTGTCTTTAAAGAAATTGAAACTTCCGACTCTGGTAAATTCGCCTTTCGTGACGCCTGCGGCTCGAAGGACAATACCTTCAACCATTAGCTCTGAGATGTGAGTGCCTTCCTTGTCAATCCTAGCAGTCCCGGTTCTGCCGCTAAGAATCGGCAAAAGATGGACGCGGCCATTCTCTTCTACCTCATTTAGACAATCCAGTTGAAAACGAAACTCCTCCTTGTCATCAATTTCAAGCGAAACGATGGGGGCTTCTGGAGTATCGGGATTTAGGTGTACCAAGCCAGTCGCCAAAGCAGAGCAAGCAAGACGAATGACTCCACCGGTAACCTGCCCGAATGGATCTTTGCCGTATTTCTGTGTGCTTGCATCCAAAATTCGAACGTGCTTGGTTTCAAGAATTCCCGCTTGTGTATTATGCCAGATTACCTTTCCATCGACGGAAGCCCAACTCCAAGTTAGCGAGATCAATGAGTGTCGGTGACGAGGATGAGTGCTAGATTAAAGGCAGTATAACGGAACCTCGCGTTTGTTTTTTAACAGTCCGGCAAGGTATTGATCAC
>LLCD01000785.1:0-14881 GCA_001414355.1 Hymenoscyphus salicellus
AATGTTACTATTAAATTTAATTACTAAATAAGCCGTTTCTACTAAGTAGTATAGTAAGTAATTAATAGTATAGAGGTGTTAAGGTAATAGATTAGTTAGGTATTCTAAGAGTCTTAAAACAGCTCTAGAGATATCTAGTCTTATATACTAAGAAGTAAAGTTTATACTTCCGACTTTTTACTAATATCTAGTAATTTAAGAAGAGGTTATAGTACTGTCCTAGGATACTAGTTTTGTTATAGGAAATAGTATTTATAGTACTCGAGTAATAATAATATTAAACTAGTTTATAAAACTTTAAATATAGTTGTCTTAAATTATCTAGAGCTTTCTTTATAGTCTATTCTAAATAATTCGTATATCTAGAAAGTATATAGCCTTACTAAGCTATTGTATTTAATATTTAGAAAGTAGCTATTTCTTAAATTTATCGACTTTTAACTAATTTTCCTTTAAATAAGTAATAATAATATCGTCTACATATAGTATAAGAGTAAGCTAGCTATTTAGGAATAGGTAATAAACTCTAGAAACTAGGTTAAATTTAGCGAGAGTTTTAATAATGTCGTTATACTATAGTCGAGCTGATTCTTTAAGACTATATAGAGCTATAATTACTTTCTATTCTCATCCTTTTTATTTATATCCCTCGGGACACTTATATTTAATTAGTTATTTTAGTCTAGTATTTATATAGACGTTAATTACATCGTATAAGCGGGTTTCTAGGTTATAAGCTATAATAATAGCTGTTGTAGTACGGAAAGTCTATATAGCTAACATAGTAGCGTAGGTCTTCTAGTCTATCTACTATAGGTCTCCTCTAGTGTAAATACAAGCTTTAAACTTAAGAATATACCTGTTCTCGTCGAATTTATATACTTAGACCTATATTAGAGAAAGAGAGTTGTTATTATTATTGTTATTAAGTTATAGAATAAGGTTAAAGGTGTTTTTTAATTTTAGAGTATTAAACTCCTTGTTATATACTTTCTGTAAATCCTCTTTAAAAGGATAACATAGTATCTCTCTATATATCTTTAGAGGTAGTAGTATCTAATCTCGATATAGGCGTGTTATTAGCTTAGTTTTAAGTACTTGTGACGACACGTACAGCTGATAGACTATGTAAGAATGTACGACTATGTCAGGTATCACGAGTAGTAAGGTTAATACTATAGAACTGTCTATTAGAGGATTCTAAGCTAAAGAGAGAAGAGAAGAAAGAACAGAAGCTTAGGAGCTAAAAGCTCTTAAATATAGAAGGTGTGCCAAGCGTACTTGATTAGCCGAGTTCTAGTCAGGGGCTAGTCTAAAGTATAGTAGCCGCCGGGTTCTAGTAAGAGGCTAGTTTATTATATAGTAGTAACAGTTAGAACTGTTACATTACCTCTCCCTTTGAGAAGAAGCTTACTCTTAAGCTTGTAGAAGCATCTATACTATTATCTAAATCCTTATATAAATCTAACCTATTCTTATAAGCCTTAATCTAGTTATCTAAGTGACGCGGGGGACCTAGTTATATAGTGTATACTAAATAAAAGCTTCTTAGCTTATGTAGAGAATACTTAAAATTAGAGGTAGGATACTACTCGAGGTCTTTGTTATGTCCTACTTATTTAGTCTTATAATATAGTATATTTCTTGTCTTCTTTACTATAATTACTTTCTCTACTTCCTACTCCTTGTTATCTATAACCTGTATAGGTAGAGGCAGTTTATTTACTTGTTCTAATAGAGAGTTGTCTAAAGCTTTCTATAGGTAGTCTGTTAAGAATATAGAGTGTATCTTTATAGAGACTAGTAACTTAACCTTATAGGAGTATCCTACCTTCTAAATCACCTTGTATAGACCTGTCATTTAGTAGTCTAGCTTATAGCTAGGACGCTCTGTCTTCTAATTCCTTATAGATATCTAGACCTTATCTCTTATATTAAAGTCTACTTTACGTTAGTAGAGGTTAATTGTTTCATTTAGATAATGATTACCTTACTTAGTAATAGGCTTTAGGTTTAAACCGTAGTCTATACTCGTTCCTTCTACTAGTTTCTAGAAGATTCGGTTACGTAACCACGTGATAAGAGAACCTTCTAGTATCTCTATCTATTTGTAAGCTATAGAAGCTCCTAGAATCTCTCTAGAGAGTATATATAGCTCTTTACTATCTTTATAGTTAGAAAAACAAGTCAAAATTAAAAGTCAATTTTATAAGTCAAATTCAAGTCTTTATCTTTACCGATTCTCGATTCCACTCGTGACCTAACAGTCACCTGACTAACCTGCTTCCGATTTTCTTTACGTACTATACGGTTACTCTATATTATCTATAGTCTACTCTGTACGTATACCTGTACCTCCTACAAATCTCAACCCTATTAAACGCATCTAGGGAGTTCTCAAAAGAATACTAGTAGAAAGATACCTACACCTTAATAGAAAAATAGAATCAGATATTAAAGAGATAGAGAATACGCTCAAAGAGTCATGAGAAGAAGTACTAGAAGAAACATTTAAGGCATTAATAAGAAGTATGCCTAATAGAATAGAGGCCTATATTACTGTTAAGAGCTAGCAGACACGTTTCTAGGTCATTTTTAGTAGAAAAAATATCAAATCGTTTTTAATACTTCTATTCTATCTATTTATACTCTATATTCCAAAGTCTTAGGTGATTTACTAGTAAGCTGGCGTTGTGGTGTCATAATATGTAGCATGTACTTAGTGCCGCCAAGGGGCTCGCTTACTGGCATCCGAATATTTCTGGTAACCCGCTGTATGTTATCTGTTTATGAGTTGCGGATAACGGTGAATTTGTTCAGTCTACTGTCGTTTTCGCTCTCTCCATCCCCGCTTAACCATCCTTCACAATGTTTACATTCACGTACACTATTTTGGGATCGGAATTAATCGGATGTAGTATCTCCCGATACCCCGAAAATTTGGAGTTATTCAAAGCTAAACAGTCTTCTCCAAACTTCATCATTGCCAACAATGGACACCTTGACGTAAGAGGTGGTCAACAATATCGCCAGGTTCTTGGTGGAACCCAAGCCAGAACCAGAGCGACCCATTCGCATGATTGGTGTTGTATACGAGATCCCCTCTTGCAACCAGCGTGGTCTTTATCAAGAACCCTCCTACGAACCTCAATCTCGACTCTCCAAATAGTCGAGAATTTCGATAAAGTGGCGCAACGTAATCGAGGACATCATCTACCGCAACATAAAGATCTCGATCGAAGACTCGGAGCTTACTACCTTTGCTGAAGTCTTCAACACAGCGGAGCGCCATAGGAATATCAGCGAGTTACAATACGCAATTGTATTGCCAGCAGAGATGGAGGGAGTACCGAGGGAGAGAAATAGACAGGCAGCAACCCAAGCAATCGAAGGCCTTTTCAAGTTGCTAAAGGCATGGGAGGCGGATATGGCAGGTGGCATGACTCTACTGGTCGGATCCCTGCAGAATCAAGCTCTGCCATTCGATTATGATGCTGTGGTTGAGGATGGATGGCAGTCCCCTTGTTACGATAGTCACGACGTGTGCCTTCAGGCTGCAAACCTCCCTTCAATATCTTATGTTCATTCATTACAACTTTTCAGCAGCACCACCGAACTGTTTGAGATGGCGGGAGCCGCTCATCTATCTGCAAGACTTCCCAATCTCACTGAACTCAACATGAAGGTCTTCGACAACGAACTCGCATGCTGGTACACCCGTCGAAAGAGCCGGCACGAATGCGCTAAGGTCTTTTCGAATACTACGTTTTTAGTCTTGGAGGAGGTATATCTGGATTTCTGCAACGACATGAACGAAAATCATTGGAGACGACTACCGACTTTACTAGGTGAATACCCTGTGAGTACCTATATTCTCCATAATTGAATTCTTTAGGTATCTCCCACTGAAAAAAAGACTTCTTAAACTCTAAGGATGGATATACCATCCACCAGGTCTATACTACCAAGCATTGCCAAAGCTGTATGTTGATTTCAAAAATCTATAGTGGGGAGATCCACAAGACCCTCTCAGCAGGCCGATTTTTACCTGCCTCTCTCAGAGCCACAACCTTAAAAACTTGAACCTCAAAGGCGTCTTCGACTTCTCTTTATTCTGGCCCCTCTCTGCCGAAGAGTCTCCTATTACCCCATTCCCGAATCCCGAAAAACTTGAAGTGGTTTTCAGTCTTGCATTGCCGTCTGCTCAGTGGTATTTCATAGGCAGCGATGGTTCCGACGAGTTTACCGAGCCTTATCTTGATGACGAGCACTCCGATGAGCAATTCCGGGACACCGTTGAGCCATCTCGTCTAAATCCTTTCCTCCTTGCTTTTGCAAAAAGGTCAGATCATCTGCCATCCTTACGGTGAGCGACTTTGACAACTGGCGAACAAACCTTCGGTGAGCTTGCTTTTGAGTTTGAGAATTGTTATTTCGCACCGGGCAAGTCAGCAAGTCACTGCAAAATAGACAATGGAACGAGAGAGAACTTCGATAGTGATAGCGATGACGAGAACGACGACGATAATACTGATGATGACGGGGATGGAGAGAAGAGCTCAGATGAGGAACCTGGCGATAAGGACCATCGGCGGCTTTACTTGTGCACAGGCAAATACGGAATAGTGGTCTGGAGGCATGATAGTCAGATAATGAAGGCGTTCAGAGCGGTTGGAAAAAGTAAGCACAGTGGTAAGATGCTAATAAAAGAATTCTGCAGAGATCTGTATTTGTACGGCCGCTATCTCTAAAGGTTCTTCACGGTCAATCGTACGTTTGGATGGATGGTTGTTGATTGGAATGTGAATAATATCTGTTGTTTGGTCAGATTTAGAGACGCCTCCTGTTCTCTACAAAAGAGGAGCTGTATTCAAGAGTTCTAGAACAAGAAGAAACAATGAACGACCAATGCAAATCAATTTAATTTTACTTGACCAATCCTCACAGGAACGAAATAGAGAAATAGATTGTTCTTAATTTTCCATCTATAGACCTGCGAATACATCATTGAAGTAGCAGTTTCTATTCGACTAAGAAGCTATAGCGCATTAAGTCGAAAGAAACGAAACGCCCACCAGGTGGACAGAAAAAGCGGCACTAAATATCTCTCGTTGCTCCAACTTTCTTAGTAATTTAAACTTCGCCCTGACATCTTTAGAACAATGATGCTCAATTATTTTAAACATCCAGGACAATATTTTATATTGTTTGAACAGTCTAGGGTAATTACTTTGATGTACCCAAATAGCGCGAACGATGGCTAAGCAGGTAGGCACTATTTACTGCCACCTTTTCTATCCACCGTGAGAGTGATCATTTGCTTCGAGAAGACGAAGATTGCGAGAATACCATTAAAAGTTCAAATCCTGTACCTATAGAGTTAGTTAAGTAACCCCTCTCCCGCCCCTGAAACGAATAAGTGCGACGAGCCACAAGTTTCAGTAGATATATCTAAACCCAACACTTCTCCCCTCAGAACTCTCGCCCTCAAAGGCACCAGCAGCTTCCGACTCAGCTTTTTCTAATTTCTTGTTCTCGTGGATGTGGACACAGCGGAGGATGTATGCGAAGACGGCAACCAAGAGGCATATCACGGCATTTGCAGTACCGCCTGGTAAAAATATTTTTAGTATTGTGACTTCTAAAAAATGAAGATGTTAGGTTTGGGTAAACTGCACGAACCTGGGATATATTGAGGACCGGCAGATTTGGGATACATCTAAAAAATGTTAGAGCATGGAATGAAGCGAGGGAGGTGACACGAACATATGAGCCATAAATGTTTGCAGTATTGCCAATCATATTGCAAATAGCTATTGACGCGCTGCGTTTGACTAATGGGCGTGGGAAGCTATTTGCAATCCATGCAATGATAATTTGGTACGCTGAGACAGCTCCCATACTATGCAGTCAGTACCAAAGCAAATCCATGGAGCGGGCTAACTTACGGCATCAAGAACATAGCAAAGAATCTTGCACCCAGTTTTGTACTTCCCGTAGCAATCGCATTTCCAACCGCAGATACAAGCATCAAACAAATGATATGAATCGAGCGATCTCCCGTCTTGCCACTTGTATACGTGACGAACAACGAAACAAGGAAAGTTGCAAACCATACGGGAACTGTCAGTAAGAGCGTTTCGATTTTTCCATACCCAAGGGTGTTGACGATGGATGGAAAGAAGTATTGGAAGGTTTGTGAAAGAAGAGAAATGTGCTGAAAGAGAATGAATACATAAATGCGATAGTCCTTAAGAGCCATCTTGAGTCCTGCAATTAAAGTAACGGAGTCAGCATCATCTGCTTCTTTGGCATCGTCAACAAGACGCCACTCAGCGAAGGATCTCTCCTCATCGCTCAACCACTTTGATGAAGCCGGAAAATTGGGAAGTATAAAGCTGAAACCATTAGCTTTGCTTTTTCTCTATGACAAGAGTATTTCTTACGATGATATGATGGCGATTCCGACAGTTATAACACCCTCAATTATGAAGAGCCATCTCCTAAAAAGTGTTGGTAGATATTCTGACCTGAATGAAAGGGTTCATACCAGCCTGCAATTCCATGAACTCCGTCAAGATTACCAAGAATTCCAGCTCCAAGGAGACCGCCAAACATATTTGCGAGCGAACTCCCAGAGTAGAACCAAGCAATCCGATGGGTTAATTCTTGACGAGTGTACCAGGAACTCATGAGCATAATGGCACCCGGAAAGAATGGAGCCTGGGTGATGGGGGAGTCAGTAATTGTTTATTAAGGAAAGTCTTAGGATACAGCACAAGGTATTTTGTAGGGTTTAGGATTGATTCAGGAAAATGTTTTAGGAGAAAAGAAATTGGGGAGTGGAAAAACAGTATCCCCATTAACTTACTTCCACCACACCTAACATAATACGACATGCCAGCAAAGAACCGAAATTCTTCGTTGCAGACTGAGCAGCAGAAATTACTCCCCAGATGGTCATTACCCCACCAAGATAAAGTGCTGGCGGAACTCGTGTGAGGAGCAAGTTTGATGGGAGTTGCATCGACAAGTATCCCTAAAATACCATCAGCTTTGAACTCCGGAGTTTGATATATCGACTTACAACAAACAAAATACTTGTTGCCAGATTGAAATCCGTTCCAGTCATGCCCAAATCCTTCTCCAGGGATCCGAGTCTCGCCTGGGCAAGATTACTCCGATCCAGGAAATTGAGCAAGTACATCAGCACCAGCAACGGAAGCAACCTGATGTCGACTTTCCGCAAAAGCTTATTCGTATGTAACGATTTCCATTCCGCATCTTTCGCTGCATATGAAAGATAGAGTTGTCTCTTAGCTTCCGGGATTCCCTTCAAATGGGGTTCCTCGTTGATTTGGCTGTATTCATCTTCATTGATAGCATTCTGCTCGTCTACTGGCTTATGGGCGGAGGTCATGACGTATAGAGTGACGGAGAGCGAAGCACTTCAATTAAATTGTTGCATGTATATCTTTCAATAAGGTTTGAGGAAGAAAAGCCACCGCTCGGCAGGGAAAAGAGGTTGGGAAACTCGTGGAACGCGGGGTCTCCAGGTTGTTCGGCTTCCTTCTTTGGGGTAGTGCGGGGTGATGCATGGAGCTTATTCCGAGAAGGATGATGATGACCACTGTATGCCGATAGCGGCAATGTACTGGAAACGAAATAAGCTAACATTGATATATTATTACAAGTATACATTCTGGAAACCCAAATTCTGGCCAAACATAACTAAGATCCACACCCATGAATGTAGGTTGAAGCTCCTTCCAGCTTTTCTGTAGTATATGCACACCTAGATAGACCATAGCCTCCCTCTAATCAAAGGGCGCTCGAGATAATAATATTCAACCACCGATAGACTAACACACTGTGGTCTATGATGAATGGAACTGTCACTTGGGGCCTGTTACTTTGCGTCGAGAATGTCTCCTTGTACTGATAGAGCAACGAAAACGTTCGCCTGGGCCCCGGCATCGAGCACAAGCAACCCCGCTATTGGATACTCGACGTTTATCTGCCACAGAATATACGAAGTATCTCCAGCCTTGTGTCTGGCAATGCTCACAGCGGTCAGCACCAAACCTCTCCTCACCGAAGTCTGTCTCCATTATTCGAACAACGTGCAACCAATTATCAAACTTTTTTCTATTTGACGACTTCAGACCGTCCATTTATGCCGGTGTCAGAGACCACCAGCCATTGGCAACAGTTTGGACCTGTTGATAGGTACGGTGATATCTGTTGTATCAAGCCACTTAAGAGATATCGGTATGCCCGTCGGGAATGCCGGCAGGGAGAGTTTTTCACGGTAAATGGATGCGGCAATGGTTATTGCAAAGTTGTATATATATATGTGCCTTCTGCTCTTGTAGAGCAAGGCAAGGAATTCAAGTCTTTTACTCTTGCCCTCTGAAGTGCAGCATTTCAACAGGACCCAAGGATCCCAAGGTTGAATCTTCTTCCCGTTTAGCATTGTGAGCCAAGGGCCACGGATTGGCTTGCCGGAACCCATCTAATAGTCCTGGTGGCCTGGTTGAGAAGGCGCGGGAGGTTCGGGTGAGGGAGAAAGCAACGAGATAACGGCTGGCGAAGGTGATGGAGGTTCAGGTGAGGGAGAAAGTAAGGAGACGACGACTGGTGAAAGTGTAGGTGTAGGTGTTGATTAAACGGTGCCATGGGCAGTCAAATTGGCTGGAGGGAGACTGTTGCCGGAAACTGAGACGTCGGGACCCTCTCTTTCAATGATATGTTCATAGCTTGGGCCATCCATAATGTGTGCTGGTGCTGGTGTGGGTATAGGTATGGCTGCGGGAGTTTTGAGGGCTTCCTGGAGGCGGCAGCATCAATAGCACGAGCCTTGAGTCGCGTGGTAGACATTGTGCAGAACCTCACGCGTGTCGGTGGATACATACCTTCAAAATGTGTTCAAGGCGCATTGGATTTAGGAACGGTGAGGGGCAATTCGGGGGGCCCAAGAGACGGAATCCCTCGAAGGTTTGGCTGCTCATACCCAAAATCTATTAGTCGTGTTAGGAGTTAAATATACAGGAAAACCTACAATGGTGTTGAAGCTGCCGGTTGGAGGAGCCTAGTTCTGTCAGGTTTGTACTCGTAAATCGGCGACTTAAGACGATTCTCATTCTTTCCCCAAATACAATCCGTTCTTCCCGTCGTTTCCAGCTGCTTCCATTCTCTGCAGATGTCGGCCTGTCGGCAGATCAACTTGGAACTTGTGATTCTTACCTAACGAATCAACAAAGCAATATGCTGCTGCACTATATAGGTGTGGCCAACCTTCTCCCATCTACGCGAAACAAGCTTGGTTTGAAGGTTTGTTTGATTGGACAAATGAATGGAAGGTGTGCTCTTATTTCGGTACTTGAATTGAAAGGGGGTTGAGGGACGCCCCTCTACCCATTGAGTCTTTACCTGAGACCTATTCCAAAAAAGGAAAACCCGTGTCTCTCTTCGACTCTGGCTCGCAGAGGCAATGAGAATGGCATTAAAATGACAGCGTTATCTCTCGCTGTTCTTACCAAACATTTGAGACGTTAATTCTGGAAAGTAATAGGTAGTAGGGATAACATTTCCTTCTAGTGTTTTGAAGTTTTTGAAGAGAAAAGTGCGAGGGAAGGAGCGACCTCATTCTCGTCCTTTGAGAGTTGAAGTTGTTCCTTCCCTGTCTTAAGCTCACTCCCAAACCCGATCTAGGCCTAAGGAACAGATGAGGAAGTCGAGGTCGAGGTCATCTCTCAAGGTCGTTCCTTCCTTAACTTGACCTCGTCTCTCAACTACTTCCGAAAAGGTCGCTCCTTCCCTCCTGCCTCGAATTAAACCTCCGACAACAGCAAAGGGCTGTGGACAGATGATACAATTCTGAACAACCTCTTAGGAAGAGTGACTTCTTTTTCATCGCACTTCCCAAGTTGTAAATCCCCTGAGATTAAAAACAACAAAACGTCGACCTACCGTCATCGCCTTTCACTTCCTTCAAAATGAAGCACACCAAACACACACCCAGCCAAAGCAAGAATAATCATACGCATCTTCGCGCAGCCGACACAATGACATACCAGCAAGGCCAAGAGCCCAAATGGCTTGTCAATCATCTCTGCTACGCGCCACCCTCGAGCTTCTCACCAGAGATGAGACAGGTCATCGAGACTGCACGCGCCTCAGAGGATCTCTCTCGAAAATTTCTGGACGCTGTAGTCGGAAGTTTCCCAGGTTGCGTCGAGCCAATTCGAGATTGGTTTCCAGGAGAGAGTGGTGCGTAGTATACTCATTTTACGGTCTGGTTCATGGCTTGCACACTCTCTAGGTGGAAGGCCTGCATAAACTGTGATGTTGTACTGATATTCCATAGTTGCTAAAGGCTTCCAATATCCGTTTCCGGCTCCTTTAAAGGAAAACCCAACGAGCAAAGAGCGATTCAATGCAAAGTGTGCTAGGGAATTTCTACGAGTTGTATATTCCGATTACGAGTCAGAATAAGAGGCTGCCGAGAAGGCCAGAGACGCAAAAAAGGTTTCCGAATATTGGCTCTTCGACCAATTAAGAGTCTTTTCATTTTCGATCATTGTTTTCAATAACCCACCCACCGATATTATCGGAAGAGCTACGTTGTAATCACTTCAAGTTCTGTGATGGTCATGTGATGACGAAGGGCACGTGAGTGTGTGGCTTACCCGACTCGTAGCTTACCCGTGCTCACTAAAAACAACTTACTCGATAAAATTTAGAAGGTACGAACACCTACTAATCTTAAAATTCGATATTGAAGATTCAAAGGGAGGAGATATTCTCCCCCCACGCTTCTGCAAGGGACACACCCATCATCGACATACAAAAGCCCATTCCATCATCGTCCAACAACAGAGGCCCAAACCTCAAATTCTCCTTACCACGCACGCCTCTGTCAGATTCGGAGATTTTTCATGCATGTTTCCTGGTTTATTTTCGATATTTGTAACATCTGCATCGGATCGTGGTTTCGCTGGCACCCCGTTACCAGCGTTGCAAAGGCGAAAGGTCCCACAACGTACCCATTTTTCGAGGAACAATCGATTCCAAACTTCAGCTGTCGCCTGAATGGCCTCGTGGGGTTCCTTGAATGGGCTTGATTCTGCAGTCAACTTGGACCGGGATCGTACGACGCAGTCTGAAGGATAACGGGATGCAGATTTAGGTCCCAGCTATCGAATTCTGTGTCCCGCACGCTACCGGTCCTCATGTCTGAAGCCTGTCGTTTTCCCGGACATATCTCCAAGATGAGCGACGGTAAAGACGCGCTTTCTCAATATTGTGACGATATCACTTTGGTAGTCCAGTGATAGCTCGTCCTTCGGTCTTTCTCACTTGGTCCCAGTGCTTTTGCTATTCCACCGCCGTGGTCAATGATACGCGCCGATTACTTCCACGTTTTTTCCGTGTATCCTTGGTGGCAGGCGATCAAAACATGGTGCTGTTGTCATACATTAAGAGCTGGCCAGGCATTTCCCTAATACGGAGTATTTAGAGAAGCCTCATTATTTTGATCCGGCTGGGTACTTATTCTTTCTTTTTGCTCTTTCTTAATTTTCCCTCCTTGTCAATGAGCCGTCATTTTGATGAGCACTTTTCTTTGGTATTGCAAAGTCCCTCTCGTTTTCGTTCTCTGTAGACAGCCCAAAGTTGGTGTTGCACTTCACGATCCTTTCTTATCCCGATGAAAACGTAATTCACACTCGTTTGATATATTGATTTAGAGGCACGATGTTGTTATTGCCTGGTCTTCTGGCTCTGCTGCCTGTTCTCGTAAATTCTCTTGCAGCGACCGATTCCATCCAAGATGTGGTATGATTCCTGGTCCACGAATGGGAAGAATGCTAATCGGGGAAATCAAGGATCTGGCGCAATCAGGTTACTTGGGCAATCATAACATGCACCCCGCAACGGTTGGCTCTGCAACATTTGGACGACTCTGGAAAAACCAATACAATGCAAAGGAAGCATGGTTCGCAAAGCCGCTTGTCTTCACGCCCTCGGGTGGAAAACAGTTGGTGTTTTTAGCCTCAAACATGAATTATATCCGAACTTTGGATGCTGTGACGGGAGTGCTTATCAATGAGAGACTCGTTCAACCGCCATTCTTGCAATCGGATATTGGATGTGGCGATATCCAGAATTACATCGGAATCATTGGAACTCCTATCATCGATCCCGAAACCGAAACCGTTTTCTTCTTTGCTAAAGGTTACAAAGGCAATGCGGAAGGAGGTGGTGTTGCAAATGGTAAGATTACTCAACTCTTTCTTGTTCTACTCTGACTCAAGTGTTTAGGGATTTATCAATTCTACGGGGTTGATATCAAAACACCGCAAGGCAAGCCTGGGTTTCCTGTACTTATAGATGGCCATTTCGCCGACAACGATAACATCAGGTTTGTGGAGCCCTAAATTGCACTTTTTTTGAGTGCGCTAACACAAGATAGATATTTTATCGGCGGCACTGTTCTCCAAAGACCTGCTTTGACTCAACTTAATGGCGTTGTGTTAGCGGGTTTCGGAGGTCATTGTGATCTTTTCAATTACAGTAATTATCTTTCTCTTTCTCTCATCATCCTTTGCTTCTCAAGATTTACACCTAAAATCAAGAGATTTTTCCGGAGAAAACAATGCTAACACTAGATTATCTAGCGGGGATGCTCGTGTCCGTCAGCAAAACTCCTGGAGTAGGTGTTGTTTCCATCTATGCGATGGAAGCAAGCTCTGGCGCCCCTTCGCCGCAGCCCTTAGATATTTTCAAAGAAGATGGGGGGAAGGCTGGTATTTGGGAAGCTGGAATGGGGTTGGCAACTGATGGATCTCGTATTTTCCTCTCTACCGGGTATGGATAATCGCAATCATTACTAAATGGTCCTCTGCCACAATTACTACTCGACAAATTGGCATTCTGCTACCAAGCGGTACTGCTCGATATCAATATCTAGGATGTTATTATGATGGAGGTAGTCGAAACTTTCCCAAGCAGCTTTCCTATACTGCTGCTCAGCATGCTGCAAACGAGAATTCACAATGCCAAAAAGGTTGTTACGCTGCTGGGTACATTTTTGCGGGCACACAATATCGTATGTTTGGGGTGTTTTGGTTTATGGTGCTGGGTGCTAATTGTTTCTAGATACGGAGTGCTGGTGTAGTAATGCACCACCATTGGCAACGAACTTGAGCCCCGACTCTTCAAATAAATGTGCATTTAGTTGTCCGGGTGACACAACTCAGGCTTGCGGTGGAGATGGTAGTTTTATGTCTGTCTACTATGATATCACCAGGTACAATCAACCACTGCCGGTGTCTTCTTCAAGCTCCCCCAAAGTAAGTATACCCTAAAACTGGTTTAGATTTTCTATGCTGCATTAATCTGACTTAAATCAGCTATTTCAACCTCCATCTCGGTCACGAGTACAAAATCTTCTACCGATACGTCCTTGACAAGTACCTCCACAACAAGCAGTTCGGCTACAGAAATAATTGTCAGCAAGTCATCCACATCTACTTGATCTTCGACAGGAACTTCTACCTCGTCATCCACGTCGTCACCTCCATGTACCCCGACGAATATGATCGGTCCATACACTGCCATAGAATGTTATACGGAATCCACCAAGGGGCGAGCACTATCTGGCAAAAGTCTTACTGATGGGGTCAATATGAGCAACGAGTTTTGAGCTTCATTATGTGCTGGATTTTCTATGTTCGGGACTGAATATGGGAAAGAATGTAAGTTTATATTCGGTTTTGTTGGTTCTCAAACTAACTAGAATGAGGCTATTGCGGTAATACACTGGGAACTGGCTCTGTTCCGGCGCCGAGTACGGATTGTAAACTTCCTTGCGCTGCTGCGAAACTTGAAATATGTGGAGCTGGTTCACGATTGAATATTTATTCAATTCTCTCAAGTTCATCTACAAGTTCTAGGCCGACAGTATCTTCTTCGAGCCAGAGTTCACCTCTCTCCACTTCTGCATCTGTCTCTGGATAGGCTACTCATTCAATTTCCTCCCTCTCCTCTTCCACGGTTGTTTCTTCGTCAAAATCTTCAAATACACAATCTCCCAGCACACCTTCTACGTCCATCATAGATACCCCAAGCACAATTTCCTCGGCTACGCTCTCGACTTCTACTGGCTCCTCGACAAGCTCCTCATCGCTTCAATCTTCGAGTGCCACCTCCTCGGCAGTGTCAATAACAACATCCTCAACTTCTGGATCAATGTCTTCGACCAGTTCCTCCGGCTTGCCAGCCAGTATTTCCTCGTCAGTTAGCAGCACCACCAGTCCTCCAATAATCACCACATCATCAACCTTCAGAATCACGACCACACCTCCAACATTCTCTTCAGCAATCTCAACCATAAACGGTTTCACCTCAATTGGCTGCATAGCAGACATAAACAGGCACAATATGAAAGCCCTCCTCAAAAAAGACTCCATGACTCCTGACCTCTGCATCTCAATCGCCAAAGAAGCAGCCTCAAGTCCAACACCAACAATCTACCATTATGTTGGCTTAGAATATGGACGTGAATGATATGGGAATACGATAGCACCAGCCAACCCAACGAGTCTGGTTGGGAAACAGGCTTGTACGATTCCTTGTATTGGGAATACGAGTGACGTCTGTGGATGGAGATTAATGTACAATATGTGGGCTAGTGTGACTAGTGGGAGTGTGTTTGAGGTGCCGGTTGCTACTGTTACTGCTACTTGATAAGTGTTTCATTTAGGTAATAATTACCTTACTTAGTAATAGGCTTTAGGTTTAAACCTTAGTCTATACTCGTTCTTTCTACTAGTTTCTAGAAGATTCAGTTACGTAATCACGTGATGAGAGAACCTTC
>LLCD01000786.1:0-14879 GCA_001414355.1 Hymenoscyphus salicellus
CCAGATTGCCGTACTATCTTCCGCTGAATGGCATGCGCAAGATGAGCAACAGCATCTTCTGAGGGGCCGTTGTGTAATGCTTGATCAAGAACCTCGAGTAAACCACTTTGTTGCAATGTAGCTTCCACATCATTCATAATTGTTGGGGATTCGCGAATCTCCTCGATGCGATCGATTTTCAATCCTGGCTGGAGTGGATCTGGCATCTTTGAATATGGAGCTGGATTCGCGTTGAGTATCAAGTTATGCAGTTGGATACAGTGGCTTGGAATATTGGCGCAAAGTCGAGAGTGATTAGCTGCTACGAAATCTGGGAAGTCATGTTGTAGGACCACGAGGATTTTGAGCACTCCACCATAAAGGCGTTTGGCAAGTTCCGTCAAGTGAAGTGGCTTGAAAAGTTCTCCCGCATAAACCATCAAGCTTTCCATTAGGTTCGCGAATGTCTCCCAACCGGCTTGATTCGGTAGTCGCAAAATATTTGGCATGAAGTCGCGATGAGAAACTAGGGTAAGCCAAGCAAACAAGAATCCAGGAAAGTTTGTTGGTTGGATTTTGAGAAGGTTGTGGCTGAAAGTAAGAAGAATGTTATGATATTCCCCATCAGTCAAGACATCACCATCGACAGGTTTCAAGCCGCCCAGCATCGTGGAGAAGAAGCGGGAGAATACTCTTTGGTTGAAAAGTTCGCCACGCATAAGATGGTGGTGGTTAAGTACCAGAACAGCAAGAGAAAGTATGGTACCAAGATAAGCCGCTCTATCGTTCTTGACCTCCCCATCTTCTTCTGGTCGTTTGACAAGTCGTACGACAAGCTTAGCCAAAGCATCGATTGGGACATAAGCCTCATTGATAGTGTTGACTTGAGCTGCTTGATCGAATTTTTCGACCGCGGAATCAAGCGAGATTCGCAAGAAAATACACAAGTCATCACGATCATTGATGAGTTGCTTTTTGTACATTTGAGTAATGAACTCCGCTGATGCCTTCTCGGAAGCATTTGGGTTGTTGTAAAGATGAATCCATTCCTCAAAGACGTATTCCATCTGGCTTTGAAGAACAGAAAGACGATCATCGATGGCTCGGCTGCCGAGCTGAGGAATTCCAGAAGTCTTAAAAGATTGCTTGAGTTGCTGCCCAATTTCCATAGTAGGGTCCTCTTCGATCCATAGCCAGGCGACTTCCAAACTTCGTGCGAGATCGGCATAAAGAGCTGAAGGGTTATCGCCGCACAAGAATCTGTCGACCATAGCAATCAAAAACTCGAGTGCTTCCGGTTTGCGTAGTTGTATTGCCTTTGAAGTAGCCAAGTCCACGCGCTGCCACTCGAGCATTCCCATGTCGATCAAGGCGGCTGCAAGTGGCACATTGATAAATACATCACCTGGCTGCTGGCCAATTCGTAGCGCAATACGATTGGTGTATTTATCGCCTGCTTTGAGGATTTGAGTCAACGCAATAACTAGACATTCAACAAGAAGGTCTTGAGTGAGACCACTGAATAGGAAGCCACATATTTGTTCCACCATCAGCATGTCCAAATTGTCGGGACTATGGGCATACTTGAAAATTGAATTGAAGACTGAATCCAAGACATCAATGACCTGGTTAGGGCGTCCAAGATCTTTGTAATGGCGCTCGGATGATTCGGATGTGACGCGCTTGAGTTCGTGAAGCGTCTTCTCGAATTTTTCCAAAAGACTTCTTGGGTCCACCTGTGGAGGAACGGGAATTCGGCCATTGACCATGCTAGCATTTGGCTGTGTATATGGAACCTGTTGATTGTTGATGTGTGCCATAGTAGGGGGCTCTGCTGGCGCAGGGAGATGTGGTAATGCTGAATACTGATCTTGTAAGATTTCATTTGCCATAGATCTTGTAGCATCTGAGGACGAAGCAACATGTGTTGTGCCAGAAAGTGAATGTGGGCGTGGTTGACGAGCAAATTCATCGTATATGGCCATTTGCTGGGGATTTAGACCATCGATGGAAGGCTGTAGCTTGTAGGGGGCAGGAATCGTCCATGACCAACGGCTCAATTCCGATGGGTCATAGTAGGGATCGTCAGGTCTCATCTGTCTATGAATGCGACGCTTTTCGAGCTCGTGCTCCATCATTTCTTCAATCTCAGGCACAGCACGTTCCTCTGCTTTGTTTTCTACTTGGCGGCAGGCTAACTCGAGATTTGAATTGACACACATGATAATCGTGCCTTCGGGGAGTCCTTGGGAAAGCTCGCCTGAGGTTGATCGAATATAGTTAGTCATGCTGGCGCGCAATGGCTCTTTGGAAGTAACAAGAGCAAGACTTCCCGCAGTCTTCTTGACCATGTTGATAGCAGCTGCACGAACCCTCTCCTCATTGGGCTCGGTGGCAAAATCTTTGTGAATCATTTGCGCAGTTGAAATTGCGGCAATGGTAACCGACCGCTCGACGACTGGAGAGATGATTTCCGCTACGGCGCGGGTGATTGCGGTTCTCAGAATTTCGTGTAGGCGAGGTTGATTGACCATGTCGTTGGCTGGTGGTAGGCTAAGATCTGGCCCAAGGTCCGGTAGAGATCTAGCAATCTGCTCAGGTGAAAATCGACCACTTCCTAGGCCAGGCGCAATTCCATTCATGGACAAGTTGTCAAATCTCTCCATGACCTCGGCGGACATAACATCTGTGGCTTCCTCAACAGGTGCGCGATTCAATATTTCACCAGTGGTCTCAATACTGTCGCGGTCCACCTCTAATTCAGAGCAGAGTACCTCAATTGCAAACTTTTGGTTGAGTCTCAGGTCATCAGGTGCGGCGTGTTGATACAATTCCACCAAGAGCTGAATGATGTCCATAATCCAAGGATTGGGAGGTTTGAAGACTGTAGAGTATTTGCCTTGAGTAAGAACTTTGCACACAAAGGGAATGACAACGACGAGTCGTTTTGTGTCATAGGCCTCCATGAGCAGTTGTTTGAAGGCGATATTTTGGTGTTTGATAGGTTTGTCCCGAGCTAGAGTCAACATACCAAGCCAGACTGCAAGATTGGTCAGTAGGTTGCGATCATTTGCAGATCCAGCTCCTGCAATCCCTTCCGAGTTCAACAACCTAAAAGCGCTGACATATGTTTCTTTCAGGATGTCCGCATACAACGACTTGCGGCCGATGAGCCTGACAAGTTCCAAGTATTGCTTGTGGTTGTTCAACTCTCGTTTGGCACGTTGCTCAACCAAGAGGCTTGCAAACCATTGTTGATTGTCTTCTTCCACTAGCTTTTCTAGTTCCTCGAATTTCTCATGCAGATTTTCAGCCGTAATATTGTTCATCACGAATTGAATTTTTTCTTGAACGTCGCTGCCAGGTGCTTCGTAATCTGCACCATAGGACTCGTCCACCCACAACGAACTGAATGGTGTACATGTAGTTTCCACCATCTCGTCAACGTTGCCATTGGTTAAAGTTCCGCCATTCATGAGTTGTTGTTGGCCTCCGTCTCCAGCGCGCATCTGCTCTTCCTGAAACTTCTGCGAGATACTGTAAACGTTGCGCCATAAGGGGGTATTTTGGAGGCCAGGGATGGCAAGTAACTGCTTGCAAAAGCCAGGCCATTCTTCCAGTCGACTACCCAGCTGCATGAGAGCCTGGAGCCCAAATTTGTACATGGGATCATCAGGGGGGTCATGATCTCTGACAGCTTCGAGTATCATACCAAGACCAATCTCGAGAGGAATATCATTGATGAGCTTGTGTTGAATGATACCGCCAAAAAGAACCGCCGTTGTTGCTAGAGCTTCCAATGGATAAGTTCCATATAAAGAGTACTCGTCGAACAAACCATGAATCATACACGCGAATATGTCTTGATCAGCGGGAAGGCGTGATGTTTTGTACTGTTCAAGGTAGCCGACAACCTCCTTCACCTGCAGATCCTGGTTGTACATGCGTTTGTAATGGTCCTCCATTCTCTCGTTGGATTCTCTTGGCAAGGAATTTGAAATTCGGCCATTTGCGTCAATAATATCGTCAAATCCTTCTCCGTAGTTGATAAGACGTGGATATGCTGTAATGCAAGCTCGTTGGACAAGAATTACTTCGGCATCAGGAGCTTTCGGTAATATCTCTCGGAGTATCATTAACAACGCTGAAATCGTCTTGACTGGGAGCATCACGCTGACTAGTTGTCCCTCATCGGATCGTTGAAATTCGAGTTCATGTCTAGCTTTGATGCTGAGAAATGTCATAAGAGCTCGCGCCAGATCGGCATTGTGAACAGAGTGCATTTGAGCCCACTGATCGAGGTCCAGCCGGCCACGCGAATGAGCAAGTGCCGTAAGGTCAAGTCCGAATCCACTGAGTATGAGAACTAGGTCCATCAACCAATTGTGGCGAATTGCATGATCGAGGATGGTCGATAATTCTGTTGGATTTTTGGCATGAGCATCAACTAATCGGCCCGCAACCCATTGTTTATCCTTTCGCCACAGACCCTCGAGGACGAAGTCATAGTTTGGATCATACTTGTAGAGGAAACGATCGAAAAGAGTGTTGATAGTGTCGATTGCTATTTCTGGCCATGGCTTGGTCACGCCGAACGCTGAAACCAGGAAAATGTCCAGATTCGGAACTACAACGCCCTGGAAAAGTCGTTTGGCTTCAGGGGTCTCCGATGCACTCTGACCTTGTAATGCAACATTAAACATAGCGGATAGAGCAGCAGCGGATGCGAGTGTATGCTTCACTGCTCGCGCCGCATGGTTGTATATCTCGGGATCGGTACCAGTGAATTCTTCCAAAGTAAATGAGAACTCCAAGTTTGGAATAGTAGTGGCATCCAAATCTTCCGGGCTCAATGATAAGAATGCACCTATGAAAGATAACTGGGTTTCTGAGTTTTGCCATTTCCCTCCCCATAACGTTTGAATATCCAAGGTCTCTTCGACTGCGAGCGGACGGAGAGCAGTATACAAGTCGAGAAATTGGTAGGCTGTTATTCTCAGATCGGGCTTGTCGAAGTTTGCAATTACTTGCGACCAGCGGAAGTTTTTCGGGACCTCTCTCCGCAAGCAGTTCACCAGGGTGCACACTGAGAATTTTGGTGTTTGGCTGATTGAGGTATAAAGCAAGGCGGCTGCAACTTGTTCCTCGTTCAGCGGAGTGTTGTTTCCCCGGTCACGCAAATAACTTCTGCAAGAGTCTTCGTCGACAGTTATAGCTGATCCCACGCGTTGTATGTATAAAGCCAGGGGGTTTTCCTTGGTGAGAGATACTGAGAGATAAAGTGCTGCTAGGACCTCTGTTGGGGTCGTGAGATCAGGAATGGAGTATCGAGTGTGGATCGACCATTCAAGTGCCTGCTTCGCATTCAGGTCGAAGCTTGGGGGGTGTTCTTGGATAAATCGGTCTATGACGGTGGCGAGGAAGGCGGGAGGGAGGTCGGGGTAGTAGTGATTGGGCTGGGATAGGATTTTCGCAAATTCGGAAAAGTTAGCAGACAAGATGGCATCGGCTTGAAAATGGTCAGCTGTGAGGGACACTAGCAATCGAGTTGCGCGAACTTACACTTTGTCTTGAGATCTGATCTGGAGCCAGTCTTGAATGCTAATGCTAGAATTGTCTTCTCGAGCGCGTCTAGCTTAAAGTGTTGCATAAATGTTGACAGATCGAAATCGCGAAAGATGTCGTCGTTCGCAGATTCTATCGACTCTGCAATCTTCCCAGCCTGGTCAACATCTTGAGCTACCTTGTGCACCTCTGTCTTCAAAAGCTCGTAGTTTCCAGGATTCGCTATCGGCCGGTTGACGCCAGGAAATATGGTGGATGCATTGCCAGCCACCAGACGACTGAAGAATTTCTGGAACACTTCCATACCGTGCTCATCGATCAGCTGTAGAGGGTCTCGTTAGTCGCTGCTGTTGTACGTGTCCCGAGGCTGTGGGTGGTGGTCGAGGGAGAGGTTGGTGCAGGTTGGAGGAAGGGCGGCGTAGAGCGTGCGTACCTTTCTGAGCTGCTGAGCCTTTTCTTCCCACTTTGTGCGATCCTTATCTTCCTTGATGGTGCTGAGGATCAGGTAGACTTGGGCGACGACGATTTTGGTGAGTGAATTTGAGCCCGTGGGACTGTTGGTACTGGGGCTAGCACTGGCACTGAAGGCACTGTGATGGGAGCCGTGGGGTGAATGGCTAACGCCAGTCACGATAGTCTGTTGTGCAGGCGAAGGTGTAAAAGTCCCCCCTCTTGAGTTGACCATCGAAGTTGCAGGTGTTCTTGCGCAGACCCACTCCGGAGAGCTGACTCTCGTGCTGGACAGACGAGGGTGAGGTCTACCGGGGAGGTATGGACATTGATAAGAAGGTGGAGGGAGAGCGATTCGGGCGTCGCGAGTGTCGTATATGGGGTGCGAGGAGTTGTGATCCGGGTGTTCGTGATGGAAATCGTGTTGTTGAAGGTCCAGGAGGACTGGAAGTCGCGATGCGTGAGCCTAGCTGTTTTGGGACTAGTCTTTCTGTGAGCTGTCTCCTGTCGACTCCAGCCTTTTCTCTTCACTCTTCCAACCTCAACTTATATAGGAGACTTTGGAATAATGTTTCTCAATGCTTCAATTCCTTTAACTACGGTATATTACATATCTTCTTACACATTTCTTTTGTTCACCACCTCGGTTACCCCTTATGAGACCAGGCCAGCCCGACCAGAGCCTCAAGCGCGACCCGCCTCAACCTTATCAGATTTTAGCTGCGGTCCATGAGAAACTCCTTGACCACCTTCAGCCCAACCATCTACAGTCAGCAATTCATGGCATTCCTTCTAAATAAGGTTATTACTCATCTCACTCATCTACCTAGGTACTTTGGTACAATCAATTAGAATCCGACAGGACGTAACACAAAGAGGCTTCCTCGGCTTCTTGCATGAGATCAGATCGTTCCATACTGTAGTTAAACTTCCCTGTCTATCAAAGGGTGTTTCAAGAGTAATACTGACAAGATATTTACAGAAGCATAAATCCAAGTTCATTGCAACCTTTTCAAGAGTCAACAAGTAAATTTCACACAATTACAAGTATGTTCATCGAGGATTTGGCAGAATTGCGAAGTAAAACCTTCTCAAACAACACTTGAGATTCTGTTATTCTTTTATGCTCTTTTGTACATCTAAAAGTGAAGCAGATAGCTATTCGTAAAGCAACGCATCAATCCCTTTCTTAGCCATGCGTGATATTTTTAATTATCGTCGCTGCCATAAACCTAAATGGGTACCTAAGCCACCTGGCTGTCCTGCACGAGGTACTTCATGTTAGGTGAGACAATTGGAGCTTAATATCAAATCGATAGAAGCCTTAAAGAATATAACCAAAAGTTTTGTACCAATAATTTATATTATCCTACTTCGTAGAGTCTCCCGGTAGACAGAAAAAGCGGCAGTAAATCGTACCTGCATTCCTAACCATTGTTCTATCTATCTTAGGCAATTCAAGGTAATTACCCTAGATGATTCAGATAATCTAAACCATTAACCTACATAGTTGGAGCAATCAACTTTAATTATCCTACAGAGTTAGAACAACGAGCTAGGGAGGCAGGTACAAACCCCAATTTACTGCCACTTTTTCTGTCCACCGGGAGGAGTAGGAAGAGTAGGTGTTTGTACTTGGGATGTCTACAACACGCGATCACTTGATTGTCGAAAAAAAGAAATGCTCAACCAACGGTTCAAAATCAATATGGTTCAACCATAGCAATCTCGAAATCTCCTCTGCTTAGATGATGCATAACATAGTTACCCTACAATATCTCAGCAAGTGGACTCATGTCGGCAGCTAAGTTAGTGTCCTGTCAACTGCCAGCCAAAGTGCAACGGTCCAAGCACTAAGTAAACTAAAGTCCGCCAGGAACGTCTACGAGTATAGTGTACTCCGAAAATCAGTGGTCATCGAAACAAGAAAACTGAAATTAGACATTTCGAGAATGTACGAAGTAAGCTATTAAAAACCTGGAATGATGCAAGTACAAACAGAATGACAATGGATGCGACCTCGAGTTCTGGTCGGGGATTTCTTGCAAATTGTGGGGCGATAAGTGTATCGCCCTGCCAACACCCATTGTTTTGGAGAGAGCTCCTTCCGAGCAGCCTTTCCTTGTAGCCCTTCCCTGCAATCACCGGCCACCTCATTCTCCTCCTAACATCCAAATAGCCACACCCTTCCAATCAATTCGTGCTTCTCTTTTGCTTCAGAGAATATTGCGATAATTGCGGTTTGCGCGTCCAACACCCGACCAGTTCATATTCAACGCCGTTGGCAGCTTGAACATCATGCCTGGAACTGTGTCGGATGGTCCCTCGGTTTCCTTGAGCTTTGCCAACAACTTCTGGGGCAAAGAAGATGCTGGAGTTGAGCCTTTGCTGCAGCGCATGCACAATGCGAAGCAGACATGCGACGAAGTGAAGGCTTTCTACACAGGTATATCTTGTCGCAAACACTCACTGCTCTCAAGCTGACATCTGCACAGCTCGCGCAGCAATCGAAGACGAATACGCCCGTAAACTGTTGAACCTGTCTCGAAAGCCTCTCGGATCCCACGAATCTGGAACACTTCGAGCGTCTTTGGATGTATTAAGAGGGGAGGTGGAGCAGATGGGGAAGTCTCACCAGAATGTTGCGAGCCAAATGAAGACCGAACTCGACGAGCCGCTGGCGGCGTTTGCAGGTGCAATGAAGGAACGTAGGAAGATTGTTCAAGGTGGAATTGAAAAGCTTCTGAAAGTTAAGGTGCAACAAACAAACCAAGTTAATAAGGTAGGTGCATCTCTTCCCACCATCTGCAACGACTTGCTGACCGTGTCAGACTCGAGATAGATACGAGCAAGAGTGCCTAAAAATCAAGGGTTACCTCGCACAGGGCCATATGGTTATGGGACAAGAGGAGAGGAAGAATAAAGCCAAATTGGAAAAGACCCAAATTAATCTCGCCACATCGAACACCGAATACGAGACCGCTGTCAAAGTACTGGAAGAAACCACTGGGCGATGGAACCGAGACTGGAAAGCGGCTGCCGATAAATTCCAGGACCTCGAGGAAGAGCGATTGGACTTCATGAAGGCCAGCTTATGGAGCTTTGCGAATATTGCATCAACAGTCTGTGTTAGTGATGATGCTTCATGCGAAAAGGTCCGGCTATCACTCGAGAACTGCGAAGTCGAAAAAGACATATACGGTTTCATCAAGGAGCAAGGAACTGGACAGGAAATTCCCGACCCTCCAAAATACATCAATTTCTGTCGCGGCGATGTTAGTGATACACAATCAGAATCATCCGAAGACGAAAACTATTCTGTAGCCCAGTTCCAACGAACCATCAATCCAGCCTACCGAAGCTCATCACCTCAGCCCTCAACGTACGAATCACACCACGATCCAAAATCATCTCTTGTGAAAGATCTTGGACACGAACCCGGGACTCCCCCAAGTCGTGAGGCTACACTCACTCCACAAAAGGCTCAAGCCGAACGCTCTCGTCCTCCACAACTTGACTACCAACCCCCCTCTGTTCACGATGCTCTTCCAAGTCAACAAAAGGTTGTCCCGGATCGCTCAAGGCAACATCAACTCGAACACCCATCTCAGAAATCTCGCCATCCATTCATTGAACAAGCTCCACCTTTAGCGGCGGTACCGCACGACCCGTATCCAATGGACGGCATGACTATGCTTTGCAGAACTGGCCCTCCCTCGGAAAGAAGCTCGGCTCATAGCCCAGTGAGACCATCAAGCCGTGACTCTCAGAGCGAGTACTCGAATCCCACATCATTTTCTAGCCAAGAACCACCAAGCGGTAAGACCTCACCCACAAAGCAGGTTGGTCCGCCTGCAGAAAAACAGATTTTGAAGAAGAAGAGCGGGTTTTTCCAAGGTCACAGTCCTTTTAGGCGAAAGAGCAACAAAGATAGAGATGACGCTCCCATGGCACCGTCAAGTCGTAACACGTGGTCAGCGAGTCGTACAACCCAGCATCAAGTACCTGTCGCAAGAAGGCCACAGTATGGACAACAGGATTCACAGAATATGATGATCAATGACGTGCCTAGTGCAAGTCCTGAGCCAGTTGATCCCAGAGCCAACTTCCAATTAAACGTAGGAAACAATGTTTTCGACGTCCAGACGACAGATAGGAAGGGGAAATCTGCCCAAGAAGCGCAAGAAGAACTAGATCCAATTGCTCAAGCTCTTGCTGAACTGAAAGGTGTCACAAAAGCGTCTTCAAACAGAGTCTCAGCAGACAATTATCATGGTATTCCAACTCAAGCTCCAGGATCCTCTCCCAATGCTAGACCAGGGGGAAGCCAGATGGCTAATGGATCTCTCATGGCAGGCATGCGTGGAACCCCTCCACCATCCTATGACCAACCAGTCTCCAGACTTGGACTCCCACAGCCAGCCTTTACATCCAAGGCAATGCAGCAAACCCGTCAAAAGTATGAGGATCAAACGCGAACTATGTTCACTCCATCACAAGCACGGCCGGATTCGCAAGGAGGCTATGGCTCTGGCTCGCAATCTCGACCAGGTACACGAGGTAGTGAAATGCCACGAGCAACCTCACCAGCACCTACACGAAGTGTGTCACCTCGCCCAAATATGCAAATTGAGACGAGACAAACCCATCGGTCGGCTTCTCCCAATCCATATGGCGGTAGTCAACGATCCCGAACGCAATCTCAATCTGCATCACCCCAGAAGCGTGGTACAGACCAAGAATATTATCGCCACAATTCCCCGGCTGAAATGGCTCGTGCTGTTTCTCCAGCACCATTCGCGAGGGAACAGGAAAGACCAAACAGTAGCCACGTTAATCATGTAAACAGTGATATGGCCATCCAGCTGGCGCCCTCTCCAAGTGACGGATATGGTGGTTCTCAAGGCCGAGGTAGCAGTCGAGCAGGTTCATCGAGGACAATGAGTTATTATGGAGGACAGGGTTCACAAAATGGGTCCGCGTCCAGAACGAGAAGTAAGAGTGTTGCAGACGTGAGACAATACAACCGAGAAGGGCGACCAATTTTGCATTTCGGTGAGTCGAATCACAGCCTCCTAACTTATTTTAAATACTAATCGTTATATAGCTCGTGCAATGTACATGTACCAAGCTGCTATCCCCGAGGAGTTGAGTTTCGCCAAGGGCGATATCATGGCGGTGTTGAGACTTCAAGATGATGGATGGTGGGAGGCGGAAATTGCTGGCAAGAATGGAAGGCCGGGGTTGGTGCCTAGCAATTATCTTCAGAACTGTTAATGAGTTCTTTTGAGTGGGAAGATTGGAAAATTTGGGCAATTTGAAGCCGTGGAGAGGTAACACTTTGTGTTTATACTTCTTTCGAGTACCTTGCATTTTGTTTGTCTATGAGCTTTGGGATGAGCATTGCACATTTTTTTGATGATGGCGACTTGGGATTTGCAGCGATAAATTGGAGCTTTTTGTTTTTGCTTTGAAGGGAATGAAATTGTTAATTTGAAGTTTGAATTATAAAATGTTCCCCTATCCATCTCCCTCTCTTCCCTTTACTGCTCGGTTTTAGTAGGTAGTCTTGTAAGTCTCGCCCTTCGATACTCCGATATATTTACCCGAGATGACTAGGACAATGAGAAACACTATTTCTTTATTCTCTTACTCCTTCTCGGGCAATGGTAACTATTGAATGATGGCATAACGGAACCCATGGAAACAATGAGCCACGCATCTTGAGTATTAAGTTCTTTCCGTAATTCCGTCCCGCCGAACAAGTTCTTGAGTAACCCAACCACAAAGGGTGTCCTTCAAGTTCAGGAGAGTAATAGACCTCTCTACAAGTTCTCATCAGACACATTATTCTAGTAAATAATCCTGAAATTGAATTTCCCAGCCATATTTAGTAACCCTCTCTACGGCCTGTGATACGCTTCAGAAGCAGTCATCCCCTGTTCCGATACCTTAACTTCATTTACCTTTGTCCTTGAAATACAAGGTCTAAGAACAATAGCTATAGAGAGAAGCTATTGGTATCTCTCTGTTCTCTTCCTGTTGTTTTCGGCAGAAGACACTTACTAAGTATTAACCAAATTCCCAAAACTGCTACTGGGATGATAAGAATTAGGTATAGATTATCACGAGGTAGTGTAGATAAGGCATCTGATGAGATGGTGGAGTTTGAGGTTTGATTGCTGTAGTTTTGGGATGCTGAATTTGTGTGGTCCCTGAAACGGTTACTCGATAGGAATAAGACACCCATTTTTGACTCGTGGAAAATTGAGGGAGTGAAGTTGTGAAATTCGAGTAGTATTAGTTAGTAGTGGGCAATACTAGAGGCACCTTTTTATTTTATATAACAAGTATACTCTCGACTCGTTGTTCGGCTAGTAGATACCTTGGGACAAATGAACTTGATTGTTCCGAGACACCTGGGTAAGTACTTGTTTTTTTCCTAGGTGTTTAGAAGAAGAGTGATTTTGAATTACCCCCCAAAAAGCTGGAGCAAATAATTACGACAACTTACCTACAAAGAACAAAGTAACAGCTTATCCGCAATTGAATGGATGATCTGCAACGAGAAAACTACCAGTTTATCTGTAATTTGACAGCTTATCCCTAAAGGAAAAGCTACTAGCTTATCTACTCTAATAGCTTATCTACCCAAAAGGATCTACTAGGTTATCCGCATTAAATTACTTACTCGCAAAAAAGCTCCCCAGCTTATCTGTAATTTAGTGGCTCATCCGCAAATTGTTAGCTCATCTGTGAAGCAGTCACCCAATTACTTGCAGTTTGATAGCTCACCTGTGAAAAAACCTATTGCCCGCAAATTAATCGCTTACCCGCCAAAGATGAATTGTTGCCAGCTTACGGTAGCTTATCTGTAGTTTAACTGCAGCTTACAGAGAGGTGGACTGAGGCTTAAATGTCCTGTTGGTGCTCAGTAATTCGAGCACATACCTCCATCATTTTGCTAACGAATAAAGCAATTCTCCACCATCACTAAAGCAAAACAAAGAACGATCATCTTGAGTAGTGAATTATATATTTAAAGAACTTTTCTTGCCAAAAAGAGACTAAAATCAATACCCTAACGCCCAATCAATAGACTGGTATCGTCCACTCTATACCTTGACAATTCTCAGCTCCAATCCCATGCTGCCATCCATCAAACGCCATATCCTTATCCTGATCAACCGATGCCTCCTCATGCTCATGTATCGTAGACAAACTAAGCGCTCGCTCCACCCTCTTCCGGCCCTCTTCTAATTCATACATATTATCATCAAAATCAGCATCCTCAAAGTTCTCCCCAGTTTGAGATTCGATTTTCATATCCTCAAAGTCCTCTCTCTCTCTCTCCCGCTCCTCCAATTTCGCTCTCATAGCCGACAGACGTGCCAACATCTCCCTCGCCTTCTCCTTCTCGACTTTCTCCTTCTCCTCCTTTTGCGTCCGTCTCAAAAAATCAATCTCCGTCAAATCAGGTCTAACACTCTCCGGAAGATCCAATTCAAACTTATCAGTCCAAAGCGGACCCTCAAAACTCCCCTGCTCTTCCTCTTCCGAGGAGAAACTGCCACGAGACAATTTCCGTACGGTTGAAGAAACAACCTTAGCCAAATCAAAACTGCCCTTTCTAATCGAGAACCTGCTCCTGATTGATGCTATTTCGGACGAGCGTGATGGTCTCCTGGGCCGATCGTCAAATGGACAAATTAGGTCGATCTCGGGTGAAGAGAGTCGACGCAAGGGTGGAATGGCAGAAGATGAAGGTTCGGGGAAGTCGAGGATTGCATTTTCGCTGTCTTCCTCAATGACCGATTCCAGGCTCGAAGAACCCCTCCTCTTTTTCTTCGCATTCACTAGTTCACTCAATCGTTGCAAGGCTCGAATCTTAGGCTTCGCAAAGGGAAAAGAATGTCGTCTTGTAGGCGGCTCGTGGGTCTCGCACTCATCCTCCTTTTTCAATATCGAAGATGCGGGTGAATTTTTATCAGCAGAAGGGGTGAGACTAGATACTACAAGCCATGTGCCTGTTGAAACAGGGTATTCATGGGTTTCCGTGTCATCCGAGAATAATACTCGTTTGCTGTCATTGTTGGAAGATGTGTCTTTGAGTCTCTTCGTGAAGTCGGAGTCGCAGAGTGTGCGGACATACTTTCTAGCTTTGGGGGAGAGTTGTCGGAGATCTTGGGATTGCTCGTTTGGAATACGTATGCTCCGTGGTTCGATAGTAGGTTGTGGTTGTGCCATCATAAATATTCGTCGGAATATAGAGTCGTATTGGCGAGACCTTTCGCTTGTCAAGCGAAGAACCTGGAAGGATATTTAAGATGAGGTTTGGATGAGGGGTCGGTATAAAAGACCGCGATAAATTCCTTGGTTGTTGGGAAGTGAATAATACATTCTCGGAGGAAACGGTACATTCTTCCCAGTTGTGGGTGCGGTTGTGCGCACAAGTCATACTACTTTAGTAGTGAAGACATCGTGAGGGCTTGATGTCATCTCCATTCATCATTGAAATATGCCGTGCACTTGCCGTTATGGACAAGCTTAGGTGGGGTTTATAATCCAACTATTCAGCCGCGCTGCCTAGCTCCGCGACTAACAGCCAGCTGCCACAGTAGCAACAATCGCTGCATTTACATCGGCAAGGCGAAATCCAGGTGTTCTACCCAAGCAAGTTCCGCGACGAGTGAGTTCTAGTGATATGTTAAACATGTAGCATGGTGAGTAAAGGGGAGTGATACGCACGATCAACCAAAGTTTGGACATTCAACGTGATTGTCTTTTTCGTACTTGCTGGAGTCTTCGGGGCAAATGTCTGATCTGCCAGGGCGAAGAGTGACGGGTCAATTTCGCTGTTCTTGGTGGAAGACGTATACTTTGGT
>LLCD01000787.1:0-14871 GCA_001414355.1 Hymenoscyphus salicellus
AATGAGAGCAGGATAGAATTGCTCTACGGAGACAGGAGCTGTGAGTAGGAATCTCACGCCATCTACCTAGGTGGCTAACCTATGTGCTTAGCTAGAAGGAGCAGTTATAAGAAAGGAGCGACCGACACCTCAACTCGCCAACTGCCTATCTTAACTCCCATTTCCCTGGCCCGAGGAAGGAACGACCAAGAACGACAATCTGCCTAGTTCTTCTCACCCTCATCCCAAAACTTACCTTGTACTAACCCTCCATCATACACAACTTTGCGGAATTGAAATGTCGGCTATGACGCGTGGTCCTTGCTTATGGTCACCTGTTATATTACCCGCAACAGTATAAGACAATTAATTCTCGAACTTTAGAGACTAGTTGCTCTAACCCTTCTTGATTAATGTTTGTGATTATCCGAAAACATCTGGCACATTAAAAATGAGTATCCCGAAAAGCAGTGTGCAAACTTCTTGCCTTAAGGTTAGTCAGTTCGAATACATCACATCAGGAATCCAATCTCAACTTACTCTGGATTCCGATAAAAGAGCAAACGACGATGCGCCTTCAATACTCTCGGCAACATGGTATCATAACCAGTATCATACGGACCTACTTCCTATTCTTCCTCGCTTCCCAGTTCTTCAATCTCAACTAATCACCTCTTGCCTCCCGACGCAACCCCTCCATCCCACCAGACAACCTAATACTCGTCAGGTTCAAAACGAGCAGCCTTCAACTCAACCCGCCTAATCTCAATCCACAAAGACCCACACTCCCACCAAAAAGTATGCATCCGATGGTTGTCATCCCAATACCTCTTCCCGCATACTTCCTCTCCAACCATTTCTCGCAGTAATTTCTGGCTCTTTGCTACTCATCTCTTGTGTCGCCTTGTGTCGCTTTGTCGCGCTAAAAGCTCCCTCGATGACAGACGTAGCCTTGTCGATTTCCCCCATTATGACCACGTAGATATTTATTGGTCGATCAGTTAAGGGAGAGGGGGAGAGGAAAAGCCTAGTTCAACTCTAATCGAGTCTTTGTCTATGTCCCCTCGATTTGACTCACTCGATTTTGTGTCGTCGCTGGAGTTCATTTCGATGTATTCAAGTTTTGCGCTTAGTTCATTGTTGATGGCGTGTGAGCTTTCAAGCTTTGTGTCTTTTGTCGACTATGAGGTATAGACGAGTTTATTTTGGACCCACTTTCAAGAGATGATGGGTCGTCAAGTATTCCTGTTCCGGGAAGTGAAAGAGTTTCCCAGGTGTAGACATGCTGATAGCAAATGGGACGTCGCGTTTGCTTGGTGATGATGTTGTAGTAGTAAGTTATGTTCTTTGAGTGTATTTACTATGGTAAGAGAGTTGGGCATTACTCTGCGACCACCACAAACCGGTCTAGGACAATTAAAAGTATTGTTCCAGAAGATCTCGGAGAACCGAAAAGTTAATTACTTGGTTCGCCTACTCCTCTAGAACAACGCCTACAATTCTACGAGATCTATTCGAGCAATGGGGTTATGAGGTGTTCGTAGAGTAATGCTCGCTATTCAAGACTCCTTCACAACACCTCGCCAATAAAACAAATTTATCACACATTCTGTGAACGTTGAAAGTTTTGGTAAACATCATTTTCCATTTCCCACTCCAAGTTGCTATTTAAGATATTCAAACGAAAGCATGTCTCTCCTTCCCAACCCGTTTACAACCAAAACTCCCCTGCAACATCACACCCCAACCAAAATTACTCAATACGCATAAGCAGCCTTCTCCCTCTTCTCAACCGGCACATACGCATAAGCAGCTTTCTCCCTCTTCTCAACCGGTGCATATGCATAAGCGGCTTTCTCCCTCTTCTCAACCGGTGCATATGCATAAGCGGCTTTCTCCCTCTGCTCAACGGGCGCATAAGCATACGCAGCCTTCTCGCGTGCAGCAATTTGGTTTGCTTCAAACTCGATAGGTTGGGAGGGATTGGCGGTCGGGGCGGCGGAAACGGAGATGGCGAGGGCCATTGTGAGGAGAGTGATGTTGAACTTCATTTTGTTTGTTTTGAGATTGAGAACTGTGTTTTGATTAGGTCATGCTTTCTTAATATCAAATCGGAATAGAAAGGGGTGATTTACGTTTTTGCTTGTTTTGTGTGTTTTGGTGGGGATGAGCTCAAGAAGGATGGATGATGTTGTTTTTACTATGGAGATCCTTTGCTTTTAATATAATACTCTTGGTTGAGTTGGTTCTTTTCAATTCCGGTTCTGAATTACGCCGAAACGATTTTTGCTAGAAATCCGGTCGGTTATTGAGTTCTTACTGCATTGCCGAAACCGAGTGATCGTCGGAAGTTTTGAAAGTAGCTTGAGAGTAGCATTTCGTCAATTCTCTCGGGATTGAGCTCTCGGAACTGCTAGTACATGTGTTGTTCGGAACCACAATACAGTACCGGCATCCGGAATCGGAACTGCTCTCGGAATTAGCAAGTCTCGCTATGGCTTTCCTTTGCTCTAGCAAAACCCCAAAACAAGTCTCGTTCACAAGGAGTTTTCTCCGCCAGATCTTTCGTAACTTCTCGTCTTCGAAAAATTAATTCGACTAAAGTGCTCTAGGCTGTAACTATGGTTGAGTGATTCCTAACTTCCTATCAGGCCTTCACTTACAAAACTCCAGTTTTTCAAACTCCCCTTCCAAAAATATTCCGTCATATCTCCAGACGACGCCTCAGAAACCTCTTTCAATCCCCCAGAAACCAAAGTCCTCCTAACACAATCTCAAAGCCAAACCTCCCCACAAAGATCGCCCTACCAAAGACTCTTCGAAATAGCCACCACCATAATCCTCACCCTCCTCCTTACAACAACCTTCCAATTCATCTACCACAAAACAACTCAATCCCCCACTTCCTCCGCCCAAGACACTATAATCAGTATCTACGGCGAAGGAATTCCACCCCGTTACACCTGTGGAAACAACAGCACCGAAGCCCTCTCCCTCGGCTGCGTCTTCGACATGTCAGCTTCAGGTTGGACACCCGTTGAATGTCAAGATCCCTATCTAATGGCACAATTCGACGCGAGGGGGTGGAGATTCTGGGAAGATAGGGAGATGACGAGGGAGGTGGGGTTGGATCGTATTGCGGCTAGTGCTACGGAGGAGGAACCGAGGGAGGTGTTTTGGAGTGAGCCGGGGTTTCATGAGAACCATTGTGCGTTGAGTATGTCCCCCACCCCCTCCCCATTTGGTGTTGAGAATCTTTGTTTTGACTTGATGTAGTGTGGGAACGGATGCATCGCGCGGCTCAGAGGGGGTGGAGGATGACGACTCATATGTTGAATTTTGAGCATACGAGGCATTGTGGGGAGGTTATGCAGAAGGTACATGAATTTACTAGCGTGGGAATTATGCCTTTGTTGAATACTTGTTGAGAAGTATGGAAGTAGGGAAAATTGTGCGATAGTCGTGCGACACTTGAGGTTAAGATTTAGTTCGGATTTAATTCAATAGCATTGTAGTTTATGCTTATTTCGTTGGACTTGGATATTATCTTGGTTATTGCTGGCCGCGCTATATTCTTCGTCTTCTCCTAGGAACCAAACATGACGATGGGTTGCTCCTCTCTGTAAAAAATAAATGTGATGGGGGTGTGGTCAAAAAAATGGTCGCAAGTAAGCGGCACAATGATCATGTGAACTTCATTGTGGCATAAGCATCGGACTGTTTTCTCCGATATTAGAGGTAGAAAAATCTTCCTCTCGTATTCCTGATTTTATTTTGTTTGGTAAGGTTGGGGGACCGTAGAATGATGAGACAAATTGCTTGAAAGCTACTTTGTAAAGAAGATGCAACCAAGACGCAACCACACCTCACCATTTTCTTTTTTACACAACCTCATAGGACGTCATAGAACAAGCTCATATGTGACAAATGAAATTTCTGATTGTTCCAATTTCCTTGGATAATGCTTGATTGCTCTACTGGGGTTTACACATTCCTAGGGTACCCAGAGGCAAGACTCCACCCCTGCTCAACCTCTCTCCTCCAACCATTCCTTCAACTTCCCAAAGTCCCGACACTCATGTACAGTCGCAAAATCAGGATTCATCCGTTTTCCATTTTCTGACCACTTCAATGGAATTGGTGTCATATTCCCGTCACACATGATTAATTCTCGCAATGCTTCTATGCAATGATCTGTTGCTTTTAATTAATCTCGATGTGGATCTCGGAGTAATAAGAGAAAAACTTACCGACGTGGATCTGAGCATTTGTAGTGAGTATTTCTGGATACTTGTGAGAGTAAATCCGCTTTCTTATAGTGTTCTGTCATTTTTATGAATGCAAGAATGGCAGGGAGGACCAAAATGACCTACGAGGCAGTGCAAGCTGTGGAAAACTTCAATTCTGGGTTTAAAATTAGTTGATATTGCTTCTAGTAGACGACTCGGTGGACATACTCAATATTATAACCTTCCAATCCAAGACCACCCCAAGGCTTTCCTCCTACAGACTTTGCTTCGTTGGGAGTAATCCTTACATCGTTTTTCTCGACTTAGTCTATTAGTACGCTTCTCAAGACATTATCAGTTGAGCCAATTCCAACGTACGATTTATCAATTCTTCCCAGTTTCGGTCTACCTCTGTCCCGTTCCCAACATACACGGGCTCGTCTGGATTGAAAACCCGGAAAATGGTGTCTTCATCGATTAAGTCCAAGCTACTCGAGAATTTGACCAGTTTGTTTGATATTGCGGGTCGTGCAGAAACTAGTGCAGTTAGGAAGGTTGTTCGTAGACCTTGGAAAGGAATAATCACTGAAATCAGTAGATGTCCATAAACTCACATCTTGCGAAGTGAGGATTGAGAAGATATTGATGGATATGACGAGAATCAACAGAAGCCATGGTAGTATGAGGTTGGAAGGAAGTTTTGAGAGACAAGAGGGTTCTGGATGGGGATTGTTCTCGTGAAGGAAGGGTATGCCTTCTTCTTCCCAAACATTGTCCTTGCGTTGAGGTTTCTTTAGGTTGTAATGGGTCATCCTTGCAGGCGTCATGAAGATTTTGTTGACCGAGTGACTTCACAAAACATTCGAGAGTATCAGGGGAGTCCAGTTCTGAAGTGATGTTCGTCATGTGCCTCCTAGCTCTAGATTTAGTTGCTGTCGGAATTCACTCGGACTTGCTCGGAAAAGGAGTGAACTCGCTTAGCGGAATTACCAAAAAATTGAAAATCGTGACCCAAAGTCCGATTCCGAAGCCTAGAAGACATCGGAATTGGAATCTGAGGTTACGAGTAAGGTGTCTTTTCAATGCAATAGACGCGTAAATTGAGTGCTCTCGTTTTTTTGAGGGTCATCTTTGAAACACTTCAATGTCAATCTTCACTGGCAATGAATGAAGATAGCGCGAATACCACTTGGACGGTGGAAACCGAGTCACTTCTTGACACGGAAAAAAGAACTCTCGATGAGTTTGCATTGCCTTCGCTCGAGTCGCAATCGAAGCGAGAATCCCGATTATGGCGCGTGGCTTCCACGGGAGCGATTCTTTTCCTCCTAGTGGTATTTCTCGGAGCAGCTTCCTCTTTGAGTTCAAAGAAGCAATCTATGTGAGTTATCTTGTGAAGCTCGCTCGTAGTGTTGCAATATTAACTTGCACAACTACCAGTCCATCGAAAACACCATCATGTGAGTTGCGGAAAATTTGAATAGAGAGACTATGTTTACTGATTACCGCCTACAGGTGGAACTCCAACCATCCGCAAGGAATGGCGTCAACTCTCCACAACCTCCCGAAAATCCTACCTCAGGGCAGTTCAATGTCTCACCACCAAGCCCTCGAAGCTAAATTTGTCTACCAGTCTTTATGACGATTTCACAGTAGCACATATGAAAACAGCTTACTCCGTCCATCATGTGCCGGCTTCCCTTCCATGGCATCGGTATTTCATTTTCATCTACGAACAAACATTAAGAAACCAGTGTGGTTATGAGGGTTCATTGCCGTACGTTTCCCCTCACACAAGTTGAGTCTGAAACTAATTCTGCTAGATACTGGGACTGGACATTAGATTCCAAAGACCCACTATCATCTCCAGTATGGGATATAGAACTCGGATTTGGAGGTAATGGCTCCTCGCAGAATGGGTGTATACTAGGCGGGCCACTGAACAACATTCTCCTCAATTACACTGCGAATGGACCCTCACAACATTGTTTGAAACGAAATTTCTTGAACAGTTCTATATTTGGAGAAATGCACAGCAACGAGTGGAGCCCGGAGATCATAGAAAATATCATCACCTCTTCTAAGTCCTACCCTGAATTCCGGGAACGAATAGAGAATGTACCACACAAACATCTTCATGACGGGATTGGAGGAGAAATGCCCGGTATTTCCTCTACCAATGGTATTTCACACGTTGAATTCTTCTCATCAGAAAGCATTGGTTAATTGAACTTTAGATCCCTTGTTTTTCCTCCATCACGCGCAAATAGATCGTTTGTGGTCAATTTGGCAACAACAAGACCCGGAAACCAGATTGAAAGAGTATTCCGGGCGTAATAATTTCGGCTTTGAGGCTAAGAAAGAAGATGTTTTGGACATGGGTGGATTAGGAGAGGAGAGCCATCCGGTTTTGCATATGTTGTCTGCTCAAAATGGGTTGTTTTGTTATCAGACTACTTAATATGCGCTTTTAGGTATCGTTATCTTGTAGAACCACAGTTATAAGTCGAGAATTGTAAACCTGTTGTTTGGATCTGGCAATATTTCCAGGTTGACTGGCAAAATTCCCAGTCCTGCAACATAATGCAATTAAATTTCGAAAGTGGTAGCATATACTTTAGGTTCGTACCTGCCTACTCAGCTTCGTTGTTCAAACTTTTCGCGAGAATTGAACCCAGTTATCCTAAATACCTAGAACGGTTTCAAATTCACGAAGACATTGTGAAGCAAGTATTTATTCTTAAACTATCTTGGTTGATGCTTCGAATTCTCCTAAGAATTTGAAATAACGGGTTATTTAGTTACTAGCGCTTTTGTCCTCAACCGCGAAGCAGCTCATCCTTTTGTCTTCAAAGCCATTTTGAGCCCCATGTACTTCACTCGTTTGACTGAGGTTCTTCGAAACCACACCAGGGTCCACATCCCACGTCACATCGAGATTGAGATCACAAGCCCACATTTCACCATCAAAATCCTGTTCTAGAAACCAGGGCATTTCTTTCTGGGGACCACCAGGATTTTTCAACGCTGCAAACATGTCTCTCTTTTTTTTTTCTCAGTCAAGGCAAGAACAATTGTCAGGTAACGTGGACTTACATCTTGGTTGGGGGACAAAAACAAATCTTCCGGGCCAACAAGATCCTCCTCCACGTCCTTTTCCACAGCCTCCATACTTTTGAACAATGATATAGCAAAAGCCCCCAACTCAGATATTTCGTGAAACCCAGGATCGATCTCACTCGAAAGAGATAATTGAGCGAAGACACCAGAAGTGATTGTTATAAGTGCCATATCGCTCGCTTGTCCCTTGCCTTTGACCATGGTGAAGAATATGATACTCCAGGCTATCATTGATGTATTGATGAATGATCTACGATATATATCAGTCATGAACACGATATGAGGGTATTTCGGCATTTTATTACTGGTTCTGAAAGATGAGAATGCTTTTTGGTGAACCGATAAGGGTCAGTACCTCTCTGGAAGATTTTAGGAGGATCAAATAGTCGTTGAATGGTGTCTCGGGGTCTTGTGGACTATCATCGAATATATTAGATGGCTGTAAAAGAGCAAAGATAGCCTCGTGATACCGAAAGGATAATTCAAGGATGGGATCGACACTCCCAAAGGAAGCTTCAGAACCGGGACTATGACCTAAAGATTGTTCCGTACTGATTCTCCAGTCCCGCAACATCGACAAGATGGTTTCTTTACTGCAATCCGCCATAACACTACAGCATTTGGAACCGGAAAGCAACGATATTAAAGAACAAAGCTGAGCGTACTGGCAGAAGCCTCGGGCGTCCCCCAAAAGTAAGCTTGTTGGGGCAAAATCGATATTATCATACCGTAGAAGCTGCCATTCTTTTAGTTATCCGAGATGTTCATGGGAACTGTAAACTTACTGGAACTCGTCCATGTCGCAAACAGAGGACTTTTTCTATTGACCAAAGAGCCCAAACAAGATTTTCGAGAAAAGTTCTTTGAGTACTAGAGGTACCAAGGCCTTTTGCGGAAAATAAATTGAGAGAATTACTCATATTTATTGCATTGGAAATCAAAAGAAAGGCCAACTCATGATTTCCATAGTTGATGGTGTATATAAGCTTCAATGGTGTTAGCATTGGAAGTTGTACTTGAGTGAGAATCTTCTCAATGATCACTTTACCATTGTTACCAAAGCCTAGCGTGGTCAGTTCACTCTTCAGATTCTAAAAAAGACATAAGAGAACTCACCTGAATTTTGATTACCGAAGGTGTTTCTGAAATAAGCTCCCAGGTCAAGTTTGACGCGTGATTGAAATATTTCCGAGAACCATTAAGCGAGCTGAGGGAAGCAACGCTCCACAAAAGAGCTCGTTCTTCGGTCTCAATTCCTTTCCCATCTACCTGTAGAGAACTCAGAATCTTTCGAATTGCATCTCTTGTGAGAAATGACGAAGCTCTAGCTTAATTAATATGGAATCCAAGTATAAGTAAGTTATTTAAGGTGCTCACAGAGGAGAATGTTTAAAAAAGGCTAGGTTTAGTTAAAAAGTATTTCGTCCAAGAAGTAAGCTGGCATAGTTACCTTCAACATGATCACCCAATAGCTGTTCTTCATCGACAAAAGCTGACTCAATGTTCTGGAACTTGTGGCTACTCTTCAGTATTTCCACTTTCAAAATCAACCTCTTGAAAGTCTCAGAAATGTGTTTCGGTATTGATTCTGACTGCGCGATTCTCGTTTCGAAATAAGTTAGCATTGAGTGAGTTGGAATGAAGCTTTTGCTTGATGCTGTTTCTAGTATTACTTTTCATTAGCTCGTATTGTCTTCTGTCTGGCGAGTTTTAATTTTACCACTTCGTGACTGGAATATCATATTCAACTTGTTCAGTTAGTACAACGTTCTGATTTGCAAGGTGGTTACAGGATTCTTACACTCATGAGTGGAGGAGGGTCAATTTGCGAGTTTATCTCATTAACAAAAGACGAACTTCGTGCGACAATGTGAGGTCCATATTCGCAGTCAGCAATTGCGCTGTCGAGGCTTTTCTGTTTCATCTGATTATGACCTCTTTGGAATGCTGAAAGTTCTGGATATTTTAGGCTCGGCAACGATGTATGTTGTGTGCTTTTATCTTTTTAAGAACAAAGGGTTATTCAGTGCTCGCTTCTTAGAAGGGTTTCTTGTTAGAGGTGTTAGAGGTGGTGAAAAACTTAGGCCTTGCTTAAATTTTACCCTCTGATTTTTCATTACTTAAAACATTCTCCTACAATATTCCAAATTGCCGCGAAATCGCTGAGACGATGAATGGATGTGGCGTACTCGGTGTAAATATCAGGACTCTTACCTTGCTTTCTACAAGTGGATATTTTGTACACACAATGCAATTTAGCTTTCTATCAAACTCATTGTTAGTTTGGTCGTCTGTATTATGGTAGTTATCTAACCTGGCAAGTGTTACAGGGCATATCTCCATTGCACCTCAGTTTTCTCTCTTTGCAAGATTCGCATGCCCCTCTTCGTCGTTTTATCTTGGTTACCTTTCGATTAGACGAGTGATACATAATTTTGTTGCGCAATTGGAAGTGAAAGCGACGAGAGTGGTACCTCTGCACAAGCTCAGAAAGAAGCAGTTGACCTCATTTCAAATTTGAATTTCCAAAGTTACCAATGACTGGTACCGTTCTGGGCAATTTCATCATTGATCCATGTAATGGCTAATATATGAGAGCCTAGCCGTGATGTGCTTGCGATAGGATACGGGTGACAGAAAGGGAAAGTGACACACCCATCGTTCGGCACTCTAATAACTGCAAGTAAGCAAGTAGAGGTGAATTCAATTCTTGGCACTGTCATACCATGTATTGCTTTCAGGGAAAGTATTAACGGAAGTTATCTCGTGGTAAGCTAAAAGTTTGAATTTGAGCACTAGAGAATAATTCGGACATTGACAGGCTAACATGTACACGTAAAATGGGGCAATCGTGAAATCTTCGTTTGATTAAGGTCAATCACTGCCTGTGGTCTCTCTTTTTCCTAAAGAGCGAAAAATGGCAGTAGAACTTGTAACCTTAAGTCTGATAGTGTAGCATCACTAATAAAGCTGATCCGCACGATAAATGCATTTTCCGCGGCCCTTTCTGCGAACAATTTAATACGGTACGACAGTAGGCTGGCAAAAGGTCCAGCTGGCTATCCTTTTAACTTGAATGATGAACTCATCCAATCATTAGATTATCAAGCACCCAGTCAGTCGTGCAGAACAGTGTGTTTAAATGGCAATTTAACTCAAGATATACTGAGAATATGTCGCCAATGAACCCAGAGAAGAGTCGCACAGTTGATTCACAAGCAGTTAGTTGATCTTCGGTTGTTGTTCAAACAACCCCGAATAATATAAATTATCATCCAAGAAGATTTAAGAGACCAATGGGTAAAGCATATCGGATATGCTCCATATCTCTGCCGAGATAACAAGAGCCGGAATAATCAGTGCCGAACTAGATTCGCCTCATTGTAATAGATTCGGGAGTGAAAGATGTAAGACGGGTATGCGGTCATCTTAAGGCTGGAACGGCGGTCTACCCGTGGCGTCTTACAAGCAGAATATATGTGCAGCTTATGTAGAGAATATTACAAGAATAATGGGTTTTATGGAGAATCCCCTCGTCGTAGCGAATTATATTGGTGTTATTGCTTTCCCTGGTTCTCCGCATGATTCATGCCTGGGATCAGGATTCCTTACAGTGCAACCATTGTTCGAAGTTTGGTAATCTACATAAAGTGATCAATCACCTGGCTACAAGCATTGGCTTTTAATTACGAACTGATCTTGGGCATCCCATTCTAGAATGTGACCCCCGACTTTGATTCCCCTCCTCCCTCGCTTAGCGTCATTGCTCGGACTTTGGGTATTCTGCATAAATTGATCAACCGCCTAGCTAAACGCATTGGTCATTAGTTTCGAACTGAAGATGGGCCTCCCACTCTAGAACATGACCACCAAATTGATCCCCCCCCATACTCTGCCTCACCGGGGACGGAAAAAACGTTCTGGTTTCTACCTATGTTTAGAACTATACTCTTACTAAAACATTAGGTCTGGAGGGAATCAGAAAAATGCCAAAATAATTCGGAATAAATCTCTTATAGCTGATTAATAAGAGCACGGAGTTACATCTATGTTACTTGATGTGTTGTGGTCTTATGTACAGTGCAATAAAAGGTCATTTTTCGATGGTATAAATTAGGATTTTGGACCCCGCAGAGCTCGCTTAATACTGCAACTATAATACACCGACACTTCAACACAAATATTCGAATACGGACGAATTGATCACCGAAAAACTTTAAATTTTATTACAAATATAGAAAAGGATTCAGTCGTCTAAATATCACAAGTAAAACGGATTATATATAAACCATTATATATATCGCAAGAACAGCTCAACCACCGTGTCCAAAACTAAATAGTACACATTTTGTTATCTTTGCTTGCGTTTCGTTTCTCTCTTCGGCGGTTCATTACGAGCTTGTTTCCAATGTCGAGAACAAAATCTTGCGGTGGGTGCTCTTTCTCTTTCCTTGCATCGATGACGGTCAGACTTAATTCCTTCGCATCTCTCTCGGTCTCTCCACCCTTGAGGGCCATCTCTTTGTGTTAGAAAAATAAAATTAACTTTCACAAGTTTTGGTGAGTGAGGGACATGGCCCCAACTTCTACCCCCATCTGGCAATTCCCACCTCCATCCGTAAGGCTCTGGTTTGCATCCTTTTCCAGGCCGAGGTTCTCTTCCGTTTCCCTTTGGGTCTCGCATAAGGGTTGGTCATCGTCGTGAGTGAATTTCCATAGGAAGCCCGGTGGCCCTGGAGCATAATCCGTTGCAGGCGGCAGTGGATATGTGGGAGATTCGGGAGAAGGTTTATCTATGGGAACAAGAAACCATCCACTACCTTTAAAATCTTTGTGACGCATAAAATGTAGGTTAAAACGCTCTAAGGAGCCTTGTATTTGGAGGTGAAAACTCTAATATATATACAGGGAAAATGAGGTGTCATGTGACCCTATTTTCTCGTGACAATCTTACATATTGTAATACCTTGGATCGAACTCCCATTTTTTCAACTTGACATCATATGTATTGTCCCGGAGGTGACGTTGTATCGTTTTATAGGTTTTTCTGACTTTACCGTTCGAGCCTATTCTTTCCTCGGGTCTTGGCTCTTCCCGCGTATATTTGCAGATGATAACAATTGTAGTAATCGTAATTTTGACAATTTTTAATAGTAGGTTGTAGTTAAAATTTGAATTTCGGGTAGGTATCTTTGTTGCTTGAATCTTCTTTGTTGTCTAAAAGGAGGGTAAATATTGGGGTTGTGTTCTGCTTTTTGGTCAGTGAGAGTTTCTTTGTTGTACAGCAGGAATGCATAATCTTGAATGGCATTCTGCTTTTGGTGACAAGGCTCCCTTTCATCAACATCCCGAGGCGGAGAAGAGAGTACCAGAAGAGTTTCCCGCGCCACTTCTCGCTTGGATATAGGAAACGATTTGTGAAAGAGGAACGGAAGACAAAGGGAAAGACTAGTATAAGAAACTAAGCTTTCCTTCACTCTTCTATTTCTTAATCATTAGCTTTTTACTGAAATTTGATCGTCACTTATTTGAGCTCACCCGCCATCCATACCCCTGCAAACGCCATAATGTATAAAATTTTATATATTATATTAGTAGACAGTGCCTCATTCGATGAGAGCGTCTGGCAGAGAGTTAGGTCTCAAAAACAATGGGCATTCGGTGAAACCTACTTCAAAGCTAGTTGACCATAAATAAAGATTATAAAATAACTTCAACTCCGAGGTGACTCAATGAGCAAAGTCAATGACTAGATCCAATGCCGAGACGAGAAGAGAGCAATTAAAATTATAGAAGGATATCAATAGACCCAGAATAACTTTATTTCTGTCTGATAGATTTCAATGAAATAATGTCTTCTTAAATAAGCTCGGAGAATATGTTTGGAAAAACAAAGTCACGAGATTCGAAACATCGTCTTTTGAATTAGCAATGGAGAGAGATGAAATCAACTGAATAGACTTACAGGAAGCTAGATAGTCCGAGCGTAAAACTTCTGTCTATAATTTCGCTCCAGGAGACAATAAACACCCAAAAACCCCTAAATCGTACCCCGAAAAAAGGGCAACCACAATATAAACCGGAAGAAAAAATGGCTAAACAATAATTTGGAGATTCAAAATTCAATGGAGTTTTCCAAAAGTCAGTTGCCTAGCACCCTGAGAAGGAGTGCTTGTCCGCCCAATTCCAATTGAACCAACGGACTTGACACCATCAAGATTTCAACGGTCGCAAACCTGAAGACTTCGAGCTCCCAAATCAACAACCATTAACAATAATCAAACCCCAACTGAAGACCCCCATGCATCACTTGAGACAGGAATTGATGCCATCTTTCCGCGTCAAGACTTTCTTCTCGGACGAAAATAAGCAACCAAAGAACGGAATTGATACAGCTGCTTAAAATCCAAAGAAAAATGTCGAATTGTGAGTGCTCGAGCGTAACCAACACAGCAACTCACATCCAAGAAAGAAACTTGAATTCCATCTAGTACTGGTTGACAAGGCCACGAGGAAAATGATATCAGATGGAGAAAAGTCGGCCCGGACCCACCGGGATCTCTCACCCCTTTCACCAAACCTTCAATATCAAAACCACCCCCCCCCCCCCCTTCAAAACAAATTCAAACTAAAGGACACCCTTCCAAAACCATAAATCCCCCAGCTCTTCCAACATGGCTTCCCTCCTCCTCCTCGGCCTCCTAATTTGCGTCCCCCTCGTTCTATTCATAGGCATGTGACTTTCCTCCTTTCCTCCTCCACAAGTCCCCTCAACAAGTTCGCAAGGTTACAGCTCCAGATAATATCAAGTGATTTGGTTTCTATCAAGACCTCCATTCATCTTTTTCCCCCCTTCAAAACCTCCCCTTCATCCCCTCCTCTCCTTCTTTTATCCACGATTTCCCAACCCTTTACCCACCAAATCCCCAAATCCCCAAACTAACAATTAACAGCATGGTTGATATTCTCCTCCTGCCTAGGAGACAACGCCCGCCTCCGTTTCGACAGAAACTACCTAAACACCATCACGTCCTCGGGCCAGGGAACCTGGAATCAAATAGAAATGGATGATATGCTAGGAGATAATAGTCCTCGGAGTTCGATTTCTTCGCATCGTTCTTAAGCTTATTCTATTTTTCGCCTACGGAGGATTTACAAATTCCTCACATCAACGCCCAATTTCTCAAATCCGAAAAACCCGGGAACCAAAGCACCAGACATGAAATCACCAGAAACTCAAAGCCCGTATTTCCAGAAATCAAACCGTCGATACCGGATTGGATTTATGAGGGCGATATGGATTAAAACTCAATATCCTTCTTCGTAACTTTCTTCCCCCCCTCATCACCCTCCAGTCCTCGTCCCGCCTTCTCAGCACCCGCCTGATCAGCCTCCCCCTCAACAGGCGGCAAACTAAAAGGTTTAACCACCATCCCCCTCCTCCGACTAAGCGTAAAACTCAAATCCTCCCCCCCTACCCCCTCTCCCCCACCACCGCCTTTCTCATGAAAAACCGGAAGTCTATGTACATTAACCATCCCTT
>LLCD01000788.1:0-14853 GCA_001414355.1 Hymenoscyphus salicellus
CTGGTGTCATTAGCCACCTCGTAGACCACCTTATTGATATCTCGCGCAACAGTGAAGAACGTGTCTTCACTTAGAGAATCCTCCACCAGGTCGGAAAGCACCTTGAGTGCACCGTGTAATTGTGCGTCCGAGGCGTTGGGAATTAGATGGAGTAATGCTGGGAGTAGAGTTGGCCAGTGGTCAGGGAAGTCGACATTTGCAATCTTGCTCACGACGTAACTATCGTTCCCAGTGTTAGCGCAGTTCCAGAGCCCGTTGAAGCTATAAAAAAGGCAGCCCACCTTGCCGCGCTCTTGATTTTTCTATCGGCATCTCCAGATGTAGCCAATTCTAGCATTCCCACCCGCAGCAGCTCTTTGGTTGCTTCCTCGATTTGGATTGTTGGCCCATTTTCATCGTGACCGCTCCAGTTCTTATCCACGAAGGTTCTCAGTATCAACAAGGCGCTCTGCCTAATTTCTGGTGCGACCGACACATGGCTGGCGATAGCTGCCAGACTTCCAGGGAAAACGGGGTTGTTGTGGGCTTGCTGTAGGTTCAATTCGGCTTGTTTACGAGGTCCTTCAGCTGAGGAATGGGTGTCGCGGAGGAGCTGTAGAAGTTGGTCCTCCATGGATTGTGCCATCTTGACGGTTCGTGTCTACGTCTGCCGGTGAACCTCCACGAGTGGGGTAGTTTTGGTATAAAGTTGTTCGCAGGGCGGTGTCGAATTTGTCGAGGTTCTTGAGGGGTTGGCAGAAGTAAATCGTAGGTTATGAGGGTTGTTAGAGAGGTAGGGCTGGGTAAATTTCCCAATATCGAGTCAGTTGTGAATGTTGCTTTATGGGGGTTTTCAAGCGGTGGGAACCTTGGACGCGAGCTCTCTCGCGACGCGGTTGGATGTTTAAGAAGCATTATGACAACCTTTTTATCCGCCGGACAAAACACCACCGCTAACTTTCTCAAAGTCTCATGCGTATCCTGAATTCCGACTAGGGCGCATAATAAGTACCATGTTATATCGCAGTTTCTGTCCCAATTGAAGCCCTGCCATCTACTCGGTGTGCCTGTTGACAGAATCGAAATGGCATCAATGTCTGCCCCTCCACCACCCCCGCCAATCCTCAACACCAACCTCGCCCTCCACCGAACCCTTGCGGATTTTCTCACAGTCGCCATACACACAATCCTTTATACGCGTGAATTATACCCAGCGGATACATTCCTCACGAGCCGTGCCTACAACCTACCAGTGCATCAAAACCGACACCCCAAGGTTTGCGATTGGATCAATGAATCCATCAAATCGCTGGCGCCCCTCATCTCCTCCAACGCCGTCAAGCGTGTCGTAGTCGTTATCAACTCTGCCGAACTCGAAGTTCTCGAACGATTCCTCTTCGACATAAGCCGTTTTCCAATTGTCGACGAGAAGGAAAAGTTCACTGAATTCGAGGAGGATGCGCGGGGTTTGGGGAACATCGTCGACATCGAAGAGCAGCTCCGCGCTAAAATTCGGAAGCTGGATTATTTGGGAGGGAAAATGAAGCCACTACCTAAGAATTGCACTTTTGCACTTGCGGTAGAATTGAAAAACGAGGCAGATCCCCCAATTGGGCACCCACAACCATGGGTCCCATCAGAACCAAGCTTGCAGACGGGAGGGAAGACCAGCGAAAGAGTAGGGGCTGATCTGGGAGGTGTAAAGAGTCTCCCTATAGGATTGGTGGAGGCTGGTAATTTCGTGTTGGAGGCTTGGGCCGAAGAGGCAGCCGCGAAGTTTGGATTGGATTGATGGACATTGATGGACATCATTTTTCTTTCCGACATTGCCCTTTCTGCATGAAATCCTTAGGAGCACAATAAGGGGTACTTGACGGGAATGTTCCCTTACTATCTGCCCAAGGAGGATAGATCTAATTTCGCTAGAGGATCTCAGCATATATATATATATATATGTTTACATTCGAGACTCAGTCGGTGTAACAAAACCCCGGAGTTATGCTCAACCGGAACAGACCCACGTGGACTAGAGTTTATACGAGTTATATCTTCATGGGAGTAGCTCTCGTCCATTCATATCATGGTGGATACACATTTTGTTGTACAATTGTTATGGGAAAATCGCAAACAGCACCTGCCGAACAATGTCCTGGGAGTTTTATAAACACCACCTCTCTTCTGTGTGGATGGCAATTTTGCATTGTCAGCCTCCACAGCCATGAAGGGAGGCGAAGAAGTTCCTAACAAACATCTAAATGCGAACTAGACAAAGTGGGCTCATTGCATTCTATGATAATACCCACCAAGAAGGAAATCTCGCCGATGAAGGCCATGTAATGGTACGCACAAGATTCCGGTTATATCAGAAGCTAGCGACACTTACGAAATATGAATATTATTGTCTTAACTCTCTTTGTTTTTGAAGAGCCGAACATTCATGATTTCTACTGGCCCATTTCGCCCTCTTTCTTCCCAGTCTTGTGCTTCAAGTCAAGTAGCAGTGCAGAAGTGCTGCTCACACCAATTCCCGCACCAACGATCGGGAGGCCCTCCAAATGGAATTGTTGCCACACCTGCCGCTATTATCACGCCTCCAGCTAAGCAACCTAGTAATGGCATAATATCCCGCTTCATGGCTGCACGCTTTCCTTCTCTATCAATGTGTGCTGGAGTTTGCTCCGCTATGACTGTGTTCAGTAATTTTCCGTACTCTCTGCTCATGTCTGCTTGCAACTTCTCAAAATTGGCCTTGAGTGTGGACTTGTCGGTTTCAAGGTCGCGTGACTGTTATTCTAATCTCGTGTTTAAATCAACAGTTTCTTTCTTGTTGTTGCTTCTCAAGTGTTCATCCACTTCTTGAATTTCGTTACGGAGCTTTTGAGAGCCTTCCTCACAATCTTTCGTAATCCTTTTCCCAGCAAGGGTGCTGTTGATGTCTGATCCCTGGTCAACAAGTTCTCTCTGTATTCGTAATGGTGTGAATTCATTGGCATCGTAGCTTTTAAGAAGGCCCGTAACTATAGACGAGGGGGATGGGTGGTGTGTTGTCCATCGTTGATATTGGCTTCCAGATCCAATCATGGCCCCCCAGAACTTTGAATGAGGCATCCAACACCCACAACTCCTTGAAATCATATAGTACTTCTGCGCTTTTGTATTCATATCCTACTACATATTCATCTTATCCTTCATCATATTCCCCACATGCTTCAACTAGCTCACAAACTGCCTATGTCATATATAATCCTCCAGAGCCAGATCAACTCCACTCACACACAAATCAAGTTGGTACCACGCCAGCACATTCATATTCCAGTCCATCCTGCAGATTTAATATGTGCGCAGAAATCGCAGGGGAAAAATCACGCCAGGCATGCAAAAATACACCACAGGCATGCGAAAAGTGTAGAGCCTGAGCCTTACCGGGGGTAGGTTGTGACGCTTACTTCTGCTAACTCTGACTCTAAGCAAAGCGATGTGAAGAGGACGAATTGGTTATTAGTCTAACCATCATTGAGATATCTAAAATCCACAGAATAAACTAGTGTACCACTCCCATCAAAATTTCACTCATTTTTTCAGTTATTGCCAAAGGATCACTTATACAAATCTCCCAATCCCGGCAACCCCAATCCCTGACTTGAAAAACAACAATGTCCCTGTCTCTGCCCCTTTTGATGCCTCACAGCCCCCCATTTCACTTTTCCTAAATGCGCCAACTCATCTCCTTCTTTCCTATGACAAGCCGAAGCAATCGCTAAACTATTATTCCCCACCAGAATACAAGTTTGCAATTTTCTTGCACCATTGTGAAGTAACATTAAAAGCATGAAGATGCAGATGATTAAAGCAGTCAAAATAGCCGATATTGAAAAGTTAATGCCATTATAAGTACCATCTAAGCTTCTCTCGCCATTGGGAAACAAAGTAAGTCTTTGTGATTGAAATAGAGCCTAGGATGCTACCCAATGTAGTACGAAACTGGAAAGTCCAAGGAAAATGTCATGGTTAAGTGGTATAGAAAGCCAATAGGTGGAACGCTGAAACCCTTGTGGTTGGGTGGTTCGTAGGGCTTTCCGGTGTGTAGTAAAGCGAGACCATTCGTTTGCAGAAAGCATTGACGTGGAAATCGTGTTGTATGTGAAGTAAAGGCAAGATACTACCACTTGTGGAAAATTGACGAAAGCTGCCATTTTTAGTTGAATGAGGCTTCCTTGCCTCGTGGAGAAATCCTGGGCTTCCCATGGTCTCCATTGCATACCAATCCTTTCGATCAATATTGAAACAGCTCTTTGGTAATCTCTAAGTCTTACTTCAAAGGGACTCGGAGTCTCTAAGTCCCGCAGAAGATTCCAATGTCCAATTACATTATGAAGGATTGAAATAGAGCAAATAACAGTAATACAACTAAGCAATGTCAGCGAAGGTGTATGCAAGATTTGAAGCGGATGCTTACAAAAACAAAGTCAAAGCCCATCTTTTCTTGGTCGGAGCGTGCCACCATCGTAAGGTACGCTTTGGATATTGCCATCGAGCTGGTTAATTTACTGGCAATTTTGAATTCGATTTCTTGTTTTTGGTTTGGACACGGGATAGTATGGGCCTCTGTTTCGTTTCGATATCGGGGGTTTCCAGGAAAGAAGCAACTGCATCACCTATCGTTGCCAAGACTGGTTCGGAATGCGTCAAGAGTAGCAACGGAATACAGCCCAGTTTAGTGTTAGTAGCTACCAAGACATAAAGTATAATTGCCGGGCTATATCTTATTCCACATGTTTCCTCCACTTCCGTGCGTTCTGATAGACAATAGTCAACTGTTTGTTCAAGCTCGCTTGGATTCAAATCCTCCCTGGTGTCACCCGCATGAGGAAACCCAATTAACCATGAGCTAGGAATGTAAGGCAACTCTTTATAAGGGTACCCAATTAACCATGAACTGGTATTGACAGCCAAACCTTGATAATCGCAATGATCATAAGCATAGCCGCACATCCAGTTTGCGCCGGCGCCAGAATTGAAATCATTTGTGTAATCCACATAACTGAGGGTAGCTTACACAGTTGCTCCTGTATGTCTAAGAAAGGGATTTGCGGTCAAATTCGAAGGTTTTTTTTTTTAATACGACAAGTAGGTTTCCATGCTTCGACGTTCTACTATTTCCTTTTCCGTATGCTTGTAGACACTTATGACTGCTGAGTCGCTCCAAGGGTTCGCCGGCCGCTTCGAGTAAAAGACTCGCACCACAAAATTCGGAATAACTGTTGTAATTATAATCCGGAGTGTCGTAGTAAGTCCAACTTGGGTACATGTAGCTTTGAAAAGATATATTTGATCTGATTCTCGGCATCTTGAAGTCAGTTAACACGTTGAGAAATATGGAACGACGAAGGAATGCTGGCATGAAATGAGAAACCGTTCAGAAATAATACAGTAGAATGTATTTTCCCATGAAACTTAGCAGCTTGATTTGCTTTGTGGCTTGTAAAAAGCACCAGAATTAGGAGAGTAATCCGTGAAACCAACTAACCTATCACTGAAATTGTAAATAGTACTCTCATTAAGATTACACCTTGGTGTGCCAAAGAATCTCGACGTAACTATAAATACGCTGTAATCCAGACCAAACGATGTGGTAAACACAGACGCATTCCATCTATCATTTTGTTAGCACATGAACTAATATTGGGTTGAGAGGGTATGGCGTACTGAAGGTCATGGAGAATTGATTGAATTGTAATAAGTAGTTATCTATGATGTTTTATATACAGTGTGTAGAAGGATTAGGCAGACAAGCTATAAGTGGTGTAACAAGAAAGTGGATCCAGCACAACAACTAATAATAGCGGTTTACTATGGTAGGTATCTTACAAGAGATGGAGAGGTAATGTTGAGCACATGGGAACTAGACAAAACGACTTCTTTTTCCCACCCTTTCAAGTTTCTGAAACTGAATATCCCAACATCGAGTTACTTCCCCTGAGAATGGGCTTCGTCGATTTCCCATCGTGTTGGCGAGCTTAAACATTGCATTGCATAATTGCTTGAGCTGAGTAACAAAGTTCCCAGTGTGTTGATAACAATATGGAAAGCTTGATTGAATCTGTTGACGACATCACAGTTTCCATCAAAGAGAGAGCCGACGAGGAAGAATCCTTTTGAAGTTACGCCTGCCAATATTGTGAAAACAAGGTTAATCAAAAGAATGATTCCAGAAATGCTAACTGTGATGAGACATCCGCCACGCCAGCCGCTATATGAGGTTGATTTCCAACATTTGCTCTCCCCTTGTTTTTCTTCGAAAGAAGGCCGAGCAGATTGCTCTCCATATCTTGTTATGAATTTTACTCCACGTACGAATTGGTTCTGTAAATTAACTTTCATCCGGTTGATGAAAGATCTGAGATACCGAGAACTAGAATAACAAGATCAGGCACACCCTATAATCTATCCTAGCTTGTTTGGACATACTCTCTGGGCTATTCTTCTCCCACTCGATCGATAGAATAAAGTTTAGGTTGATCAAATTCGATCCGAGAGTATGTATGGCATGTCTCAAAGTCATTGGTGCGCTTACAGCAATACTGCGAATTGAATCTCGATAACAAATCTGGCCTGCATGCTGCTTTTTCTGGATGAATTTCTCGATTCATGATTTCTTGTTTGACAAAGAAGAAAATGATTCTTGACAAAGAAGATTCGTAAATACAACCAGAACACAGCGTTTCCACTTTAAAAGCGAAGAAAGGGGATCCAGCTCACCACAATAAAAGGATCAATGTACCAACATGAAATCAAATCTTTCATCAAGACATAAAAAAATTCTCATCTCACAACCAAACATTTCTTCACGATGCTGGCATCTTAACCAATCACAGCAAGGTATTGCCGAAACACCAACATTTCGGTCATCCCAAATATAAGCTCCGGCACATTTTCCAGGCGGTTGTTATTGCCGCTGCAGTGTATGAAATTAATTTTGGTACAACTTCCAATCCTACTGTTACTCTCCAAGCTACAACCAACATCAGGGTTCTCACTCCTCCGTACCCACAAAGCGGAAATCAACACCAGAGCATTTAAATTCCAAGAAGTACGGTGACACTTCATGCTTCTTCTCTATGTTAGAAGAGAAATATAAAAACCGATAACTGTGAAGAGATACTGCAAAAGATATACTGAGCCTTTTAACCCATTCGACATGCCGATGACATGTTGGAGGGGAGTGCTGGGGACAATCTTGTACAGAAAGAGGGGCCGTGTAGAACATGTGAGAGAAATAGCAGGGAAAACCCATCTTCTTCCTTTGCCTGGTGTAACCTTTGGAGATTTATTATATTATATATTCTAGGGGGAGTTTTATGGCGCAGGTACAGTGGGACATGGATCGTAACTACTTTCTCTCTATTCTTACGATCTGCTTGATTTTTCTTGGACTTTGATGATTTCAATCGCGACTCCAACACGCCTGATTTCTGACATGTGTGAAAGAAAGTCTCCACTCTTGCAAGTGATGTACTATCGCCACATGCGAGTAGAACTCCTCTCTTCCCCTTCTCATCCGAAGACCGAAAAAGGGGAACCATCAAGCTCGAACTCAAAACTCTCATCTTCCCAGAATCTTGAGTACATCACCCGAACCTACTCCGTCAAACCTTTGCTTTTTGCCCCAAACCCACCACGCCTTTTATCTTCAAATTGAGCAGATACACGTCGTAGTATGAGTAAACCCCCGGAAAACATAGTCTCCAAAAAACAAACCTAGAATCCCAGCTCTTGTCTTCAAAAACATATTCAAGAATATGAACTCGTCAAAGTTCACCTTTCTGACACAACTACCCCCAGGGAAAGCACACAAGAAAACCCAAGCAGCAACAAACCTCGTCCTCAAAAATCAAAACACCAACAAAACTGCGCAAGCTACACGTGAAAAGCTTCTCCCAATCTAGGGGAACAAGATATAGCTGGCAGAGAACAAATGGACAAAAATGAGAGGTTGGGCTACTCTGGATTACTGTTCCAGAAAGCAGAGGGGACAAACCTAAGGAGGGACTTGGAAGAGGACAGCTAGAAATATACTCCAAAGCCACATCGTATCTTGACAGGAAACCTTTCGAGTAGAAGCCGGCATATCGCTTTTACCGTCTGAAAGGATATTACCTTCGAAAAACAAATTCTCGTTGATGATAAAACGAGAACCCATCGCGTCGTGTTCCTGACTTCCTAGAAAAAAGTAACTGTCACTCCTTTCGAAGGCAATTCATCTTTGCCCCTCGAGAGAGCAGCAGCACAACCAACCCATCAACACCTGACCCACCATTTTTGCCATCTCTACAAATCTCGATTGCTCCAGCCCGCGACTTTATTCATAGGGAGTAGAATAACGACACGTGACTAAGCTGGATCCATGATTAAAACGTGACTTCACATCATAAAGTCCACCTGGAACCTGCCATATCCAACGTGCTTCTCGAATCTATAGGTATGCAACAAGAAAATCTGCCGACAATTTCCAGTCTAAACTAGACAGGCCGTCAAAAGATAAGAAATCAATCTACCCAAAGCAGTCCGTCTTTTCCCCCACCAGCCGAAGAGTCTCGTGACACATCATTCTAAAACCACCTGGCCTTAGTCAATGAATCCTCCCCGCCCCTAAAACTACTCCCATCGACGCTAACAAGACTAACACCAAGCAAACTTCTCATTAGCAACCCACTCCACCTCTTGCGGTCCCCCCTCCCCCTCCCCATACCACATCAAACTAGCAATACTATCCATCTCCCTATCTTCCTCTTCATACTGGGACCCCTTCCTCGCTAAAAGCTTCTTCACAACATCCTCAACATTCCAAACAACCACACTACCTAACTCCCACTTCCCCGCTTCCTCCCTCGCAACATCAAGAACACTAACCAACTTCTCCGCATTCTCTTCGGTATCATTCTCATCTTCCACCACCAGACGGAGGATGTAGAACTTATTTCCCGAGGTAGGAGAATCAATGGGTCCATAAAATACGCGGGTGAAGATTATCCAAACCCTTGAACCGGGTGCACCTGTGGATATGGCGCCGTTTATTGTGGGTGGTTTGCGGGAGGGGAAGAGCTTGGAGATCATGAAGGATTCACGGAGGTGGTGCCATTGTATCGTTTGTGCGTCGGGGAGAATAGCTAAGGAGGGTTTTTTGGTAGCTTTTGCGGTTTTGGGGACGAGGGTTTTGAGGGTTGTGCAGTCTTGTTCTATGAGTTCTGCCAATTCTGCGGATGTGAGAGATTTGGCTGTGTTTGTAGTCCCGTTTGTTGGTTTTCCGATTCCATTTGTGTTTGGGAGGGCGGGAAGTGAAATGTGGGAGCTGGCGAAGACTTTCCATCCCAATCCCGCGTAGAATTTCTTCCCGATGTCTGAGTATAGAATGCTGAATGGACATTCTGCGATTTCTTTCTGATGTGTTTTGAGGACTCTGCCGACTAAGGATAACATACGATTTGCATATCCCCTTTTTCGATATTCCGGAGCACAGAAAACGGAGCCAATACCATGGGTAACCACCTCTTTCGTTGTACCATCTGGATTCGATAGGATTGCATGGCGACGTAGGGATTCGCAGGAGGAGAGGATAGGGCGGGAATTTTCAGGAAGAGTCGAGTCGGTAAGAATCCAGTCTGTGGAACAGGGTTATTTACACTGGAGATTGCCGAGAAAAGGGGAGGCGGAGGTGGAGTTGAGGTGTGGAGGGGTAAAAAGAGGGGGGGTAAAAAAAGGGGGGTAAAATACGTACGTGTAACCCCGCCATCGCGTGTTTGGGGGATATTTGCGAGGTACTCTTCTCGCTCTAGATAATCTGGTAAGGAAAGAGCTGAGCCCCAGTTTTTGACATTGAGGGTCCAGGTCTTTAGTTTCTCTGCCTGGGTGGGATGTGCAAGCACAAGATTTGGGGAGGTGGCCAAAGGAAGATCGGCCATGTTGAAGATGTAGGTGTTTTGGTTGGTGGAGGGGTTTCGTCTGTTTTATGAATTGGTGTTGAAGGGATGAGCAATGAGTCAAAGGCACTGAATTGTTGAGCTGGGAAGTGAGTATGTTAATACGTCTAGGGAAGGGGGGTACTTTGCCCCTCTTCTGTGCGTTTCTTTATCTTTGTGGGCGGAGGTGGATGCAGGTGGGTTGAAAGAGAAATAGTAGGAGAATAAGAGAACAGAGAGAGAAGAGATGGTAATGAATGGATGAATGAACGGAATGGTTCCGACGGGACAAGTCAGCAGGTACTTGTCTGATGTAAACTAGACTGCGAGTGACTTGTCTCAATCACTTACAACTGTTTCTATTGAGTAAAAGACAGCGAGTCAGCCCTGTTGAAAGAGCAATTGCTCCATGCCCGTGGGCATGGATTTGGCCATGTGGGTGGAGGTTTGAGGAAGATGGACCAATCTGGCAGCTGCGGTCAACAGATCGGCTAGTGCCGGGATAATCGGATTGCGCTAGCTGGGAAAGATGCTTGGCAGGAAGTGGGATATGCAAGGCTGGTGCAGGGCGATAGGGCGATGGGGCGCAGAGAAGAGCTGGGGAATCTTCTCTTCCATTTCCTCTTTTATATTCTTTTGCGGGCACTTCCATCAACTACATATCTAAGTAGGTACTGTACTACGAGTGCACCTGTTAATGCAAGTGCGTTTCCCCAGCTATCTCCAGGCTGCAGCATCTACCGAACCCGTGGCCCCATTATATCCGCCCACTTGACCAATGAGAGCCGATTTGCTCACAATGGGGAAAGCACGTGTGAGGCAGCTTCTTGCCTAATCCACACGACGCTGGCCTGGCCTAGTTGAACAACCTCTACAATTCACCTTCGCTTTAGATGCAGACGACACCAAGAGTAGAGCATCTTAGCATTCAAATATGACATCAAGCTTCCTCTTACACCGCAAGCGATGAAGGTAAGTCAACATCTTATATCTTCCTCACGACCCCATCAAGATCGGTCGCCCTGTCAGAAAGTATATCCGTTGGCAAGGCTGAGAGCTCTTATATCCAACTGTCTTGCACCCAAAACATTCCGATTCACGCGCGAACCCCTCATTCACTCAATCTTGAACCGATCTTGAAACTTCAAGACTTTTCGGTTCAAGATGTCAAAAACTGAAACTCATCATGGAAGATTTAGTTCCTGCTCCCCTCGCCATAAAGACCCAGGCCCACTCGTCTTCGTCAGTCACAAAACGCGAGACTTTACGGAAATATATCAATCCCAAGAGAATTCTGATCCCCGCTCATCGGAAGAAACCACCAGTAGTATCTCCATCTAGAATCAAGGCACCTCCTCCAGCAATGAACGTCAATCCAGTTGCCCCGAGAGGCAACCATGCATCTGTAAATGCGCCAGGCCGAGGCGGACACATGAATGTCATCGACTTAGTTAGCGATAGCGATGATGACAATATTATCGACCTTGCAAGTGTCCCGTCATTACCGCCACGAGCTCGAACTCCAGTTCCAGTTCAGGGTCCCGGCAATTTTATCGACTTTGAAGGTGTCCCACCACCACGAGCTCAAGCTCCAGTTCCAGTTCCTGCACCGCAACCACTTCCCCAACAGCAGCAACGTAACGGGCAACCGAATAGTGAACCACCTGATCCTAATCATATAGCCGATATCAACCATATGAATCCAATTCCGCTTCTCAATGGAAATGCAGAGCAGGGTTGGCAACAATTTGGTGATTTTGTTCATGATGATGAATTCAACGAGGAGATGATTGCTCGGCTCTTCGGAAATCAACCAAATGATCAAAATGCATATGAACCAGAGGCAGCACAACCTTTTCAATTTGAGCCACTTCTTCCTGCTCCGCAACCCCCTGCTGCACCGCAACCACTTTTTGCACAACCCAATCTACCTACCCAGCAATTCCAACAGGTGGAAGCAGAACCTCAAATTGAATCCCGCTCAGACTGTATTGAAACTGTTCTTGCACTCTTTCCAGATGTCTGCCTAGCCCATGTTGGGGAATTATATGATACAGTAGCGGGCAAGTCTTCAGACATCATCATTGCGTATATCCTCGACAAGACCGAAAAGGGCACGCCATATCCCAGGGCAAAGAAAGACAAAGACAAGACGCTCAAGAGAAAGAGAGAAATTACCGAGGAGGAGGCTGCAGTTCAGAAGTATGGAGCAGCTGATCGCCCATCTCCAGTCACGCAGGCTGTCATGAAATACATGTAAGTTGGACACCCATAATTGCCAGTTTGATATGATAGCGACTGCTGTTTTTGCGACTGAGGATATCCCTCGTGTTCGGCAAGAATCGTCTCCCTAGCTTGTCAATTTAACGTACGCTAACTATTTCAGAAAATCATTTCTCAGCTTCGAGTTCAGATCAACGACCATGTCTTTCATTGATAGCACCCTATCTTTGAATGGATATCGTTTATTCCATGCCTATCGAGTACTTGAGCAAGCAGAGAGAGAATGGAATCCCGTCAATCCAACCTACGCAAAGCTCAAAACTAGCAGAAAGATGAATGCTCAATATAACGAACAAAATCTCCAAGCAGTTATTACCACACACTCAGAACCACCAGAGATTAGAGAAGTCATCCTCGAAATACAGGCTGCAAGAAAAGTCAGAGCAAAAGCCGATGAGGACCGGGCAGCCGAACACTTGCATCAACTCGCAGAAGAGGCAAATGAGCGACAAGCGCAACTCGACGGTACCATGTCAGAATGTGGATGCTGCTTTGGGGATTATCCAATGAACAGAATGATCCATTGCGATAGTGATACGCTTCATTGGTTTTGTAGGGGCTGTGCGAAACAGATGGCCGACACTGAGATTGGCGCTTCCAAGTACGTGCTTCGTTGCATGTCTATGGATGGCTGCGAGGGCGGTTTCTCGAATGACCAAAGATTGTTATTTCTTGATGAACCAACGAGGATTGCTCTTGAACGAACAGAGCAAGAGGCTAATTTGCGGATGGCTGGTATTGAGAATCTTGCAAGTTGCCCCTTCTGCCCGTACGCTGCCGAGTATCCTCCGGTTGAGGTCAACAAAGAATTTCGATGTCAAGCACCGGATTGCGAGAAAGTCAGCTGTCGACTATGCAAGCTCGAATCACACATCCCAAAGAGCTGTGAGGAGTTCGCAAAGGAAAATGGACTCTCCATCCGTCGACAAATCGAAGAAGCAATGTCCGCGGCGCTAATCAGAAAGTGCAACAAATGTAGCGCCCCATTCATCAAGGAAGAGGGATGTAACAAGATGACGTGCACGAAATGCGGTAATTTGCAGTGTTACATTTGCTCCAAGTCATGCACCTATGCGCACTTTAACGATGCGAGCCGTGGAGGGAAATCAGGCAATTGTCCGTTATTCGATGACAAGCATAATATTGAGCTTCGTCATGAAGAGGAAGTTAGCAAAGCAGAGAAGGAAGCACTGGAGAGAGTTCGAGCTGAGCACCCAGAATATACCGAGGAGGACTTGAAAATCAAACTTTCGAAACACGCGATTGAGGCCGAAGAGGCTAGAAAATCCAGGAATCCACATTATAGAAACCAGCAAATGATGGCTCAAGTTGCCGGAGCGAGACATGGAGTACATGGTTAGTTGGTAGATTTTCTTATTTTTTGGTCATCTTTGGGAAATGGGTGGCTGGCTATCTATCAACCGACACGTTTCATGATTCTTTATTCAGCTTCGTGTGTAAAATAATATACAGCTAAATAATAACATGAAACTTGCCCATGATCTGGCCCATACCTCTGTCTTGATTCGTTTACTGATTTTCTCTCTCTTTTGTAAGGTCAAGATGAAGCTCATCAAATGCTAGACATGTTACTTCAACCAAGACATGGTAAGTAGTCTCAAATATCCTCCTCGCCTGAACTTATGGATTGCATCTTGAATTTTCCCATCTACCCTTCTTCAACTTCTTTGTTTAAGCGCTATGTAGTGAATTTAGAGGGACCTTGACGACAAGAAGCTAATTTTGTGACATTAGAAGACCGTCGTGCCCCTCCACCTGAACTTCGATTGCGGGTCCACAATGCCTATGGTCCACGGGACGCAGTTCCTGCATTCGCTCCATTTTTTGGTGTTCCCGAGCGGCTTTATGGTTATGGTGAAGGACGTGACCATGTGGCTGACCCATTTGTCGCAGCAGCTCCTCGAAATCCTCAACGGTATGCTCAACCTCCTAGGGCTCCGCCGCCGGTAATCGCCCATCAAGCTCCTCTGAAGGCGGATCAACCCGAGGCCTTGCAACGAAGACATAGCGAAAGTGTCGTCCCGAAGAGCAATTTCAAGCAAGCTCATGACAAGCAAGCTCATGACAAGCAAGCTCGCGCGCGTCCGAGACCGGGACAAGTGCTTGATAAACTCTTGAATGGACGTCAGGTTGATGACGAGGCGAGAGATCGTCGTGATGGATTCGCGGGACGCCGTCCTTCCATTAAATCTCCGCGAGCGAGGGATCTCGTTGCTCCGGACCTTTTCCAGGACGATTTTGCGGCGAGACTCAGACCGGTGAAGGCGGAGAATGATGAAGCTCGTAGACTTCCTATTCCTTTGCTTCCACGACGACCGGGAAATGCGGGAGATGATGTATTTGGGAGAGATCCGGGTCCTTTTCCTTTCCCCTTCCTTCCAGCACCTCTTAATGGGGATGGGGATGCGAGAGATCGAGTTCCTAGTCCTTATCAACCACCTCTAAATGGGCAGACTGCTGAGGAAGCAAGACTCGCGGCACGGGAGCGAGGACAGGATGATGCTAGGCTTGTGGCTGCGCTTCGACCCCCTCGGAATCCGAATGCGAATGTTGTGCCTCGTCTGGGGGAGCAGGCTGTTTTGCCACGACGACATTATTCTGTTATGGGTGGTGG
>LLCD01000789.1:0-14852 GCA_001414355.1 Hymenoscyphus salicellus
GCGTTCACCCCTCCTCCTCAGCATCGCGACCAGCCTAAGCTACGCCTTCAGCATCCTCGATCCCCAAGTCCCCCTCAATCTTGAACCTCTCCCCCATCCTACAAAAGCAAATGAAAATGCAAAAGACAACGCCAAATTCCGCACCTTCCTCGACGCGCTGGACGTGCTGCAAACCGATTACTTCGCAACATGGCAAGGTGTCTGGCCCACAGCGATAGATTGGACCTCTGCCGTAATGGGGACCTACGTTTCTTCCGCTCTAATCACCATCTCTCAATCCCCACATTACGACGAGAACCTAGTCAATAAATACTTCTCCCAAGTGGTTGCTTCCTATTTTGGGCAGAATGCTTTTGAGTTGCGGCAGGAAGCTTATGATGATATGTTATGGGTGGTATTAGGCTGGTTGGAGAGTATAAAATTCATCAATGAGCATCAGGAACGGCATTTCGCATCCGCTTCTTCGTCTTGGTATGGAACTATCTGGACACCTGTGTTTGCGCATCGCGCGAGACTGTTTTGGGATATGGCATCTCAAGGCTGGGATGTCTCCCTCTGCAGGGGTGGCATGATATGGTCTCCCTACCTAGAACCTTATAAAAACGCCATCACGAATGAATTGTACATCGCAGCTTCCATATCAATGTACCTCTACTTCCCCGGGGACAACAACGCATCACCCTTCTCTTCCTCCCATTTTCTTCCGACCACGAATTCGAGCGCTATTCCGCCTGCTGTGCCGAGGGACCCGAAATATCTTGCGGCAGCGGTAGAGGCGTATAAATGGTTGAAGGACAGCAATATGACGGATTCCCAGGGTCTATATGTGGATGGTTATCACATTAGTGGTTGGACGAAGAATGACACGGATGGGAATAAAAAATGCGATTCCAGGAATGAGATGGTGTATACCTACAACCAAGGTGTTCTACTCTCAGGCCAGCGCGGATTATACGAAGCTACGGGCGCGAAATCCTACCTCGAGGATGGTCACAAACTCGTCGCGGACGTGGTATCCGCTACAGGTTGGGATCTTAGCACACAAACCCCACTCAAAGACACAGATGAGAACAACCTCGGAAAATGGCATGGTCTGGGACGAAGTGGGATTTTGGAGGAAGCCTGTGATGCACCAGGCTACTGCTCCCAAGACGGTCAAACATTTAAAGGGATATTCTTCCACCATCTAACCCTCTTCTGTGAACCCCTCCCTGATCACCTCGTTATCCCCGAGACTGATCGATGGAGTAATGGAGAACTAGAGGAGGTAAGAAAATGGCATAAAAAACAATGTAACAACTACGGATACTGGATCTCCCACAACGCCAAAGGAGCGCTGAGCACTAAAACTATAGAGGGCAAGTTTGGCATGTGGTGGGGTGCTCCTGTCTCCAACAGCAGCAGGGGAGGAAATATCGAGAATGAGATTCCGGACCAAGCTGTGGATTATCGCAATCTTGGAGTTCCGAAGGCGTGGAAGGGAAGGCCAATTACGCCTGGTCTTGCTCCCCAAAAACCAGATACCGAGAAGGGTATGGTTGGTGCTCAGAAATCTGAGGTTGGGATTTTGGACTTGAATGATCGCGGACGGGGAAGGACTGTTGAGACTCAGGGGGGTGGGTTGGCGGTTTTGAGGGCGAGGTGGGAGGTTGTTGATAAAGAGGATTGATTTTTGGTCTATCGGTCGATGGGTACAAGTACATACACATGGTGGGAATAGATGGTTATAGATGGGGTTTATACATGAGCTAGGGGGGTGGATGAGTATATATGTATATATGGGATGAAACATGGTATTAGGGGGATGAGGTTAGGAATATTACGTGGGATGGGTTAACCGGTGCAGGTGATGGGATACATTTGGATATGCATTATTAGATTATTCATGGGTGGAGTTTATTATTATGGCTGGTGGTCTATTTTTGGGTTGTATGTTGTTAGATTTTCATTCACGGGATTGTTTGAAGGGGTAGTCAAGAGGTGGCGATGTGGTGTTGAGGGTACATACAAACACCAATGAAAGACTTCTTTTGGGCAGGGTTGGGGTCAGTGACGTGCTTTTCTTTTCCTTCTCTCTCCTTTTGTTGTTTTTGTTGTTCGTATCTCGATATTCTAAAGTCTTCATTTTTTTTTTTGGCTTCTTGTTACCGTCACTGTTCTTAGTCTGTGATGGTGATGCGAGGGCGTTTGGGACTCGAGGGGATTCTTCAAGTTATCCATAGCTTACATTTCTACCTGTCCGTTTCAAAAGGGCTTGGGATGATTATCCCCGGCCTGGTTTTAGCTCGAGTTGGCTTTTGAGGGTCGTAAGAGTTGTTTTTAGTTTCAAGTTTCTTCTGGATTTAGTGATCTTGGGAATTTCTGTGAGTTTTGCTGTTTACCTACTTCCTCTATTTCATGGTGGATATTTGGACTCGGGTTGGTCCGTTTCGAGGGATATCTTGAAGGGGGGGGTTGAGTGTTGTTGGGTTGGTGGTTTTCTTTTGGGATCTGCTTCTTTTTTTAAGTGGGGGTGGTGGTTGAAAGAAATTGCCTGGGAAAAAGTTGGATAGGGGGCGCGTTGAGTTGGCGATTTGTTTTTTTTAAGGATTATAGTTTAGGGGTTTCTTGTAAGAGGCGAGCGAGGGACGGGTTGGGGGAGAAGAGTTGAAGGAGGGGGTTAAAAGCGGCGGGAATTTTCTGGGACTTCCCATTTGGGCTTTTAGATCTGCTATTTTAGGAGGATTTGCGACCCTCTATGAAACTTTGGGCTATTTCTGGCCAGGGGACTTCTTGCCCGAGTGGACAGCACTCTGTTTTTGGGTCTGGTCACTTTCTTGGGAGCGTGAGTTAGTATTCGGGGATAGGGACTTATTACAGGCAATAGTTCGAGTTTGCCTTTCTGCTTGCATGCAGGCCTTTCGCACCTTGGGAGGATTCTTCGTGTCTGTTTTTTAGACTTGGGTCTGTTACTTTCGACTCCTTGAAGATTGCGTTGTGGGTGATGTGGTCTTTTCTTGGGACTGAAGGAAGGAGGTGCTTGAGTTTAAAGGATCATGGGAGTTCCTCAGAAGTCTATTTATCTCTTGGAATCACGTTTTGGGCCTACTTACACGTGCACAGTATAGTTCAAAGAGGGGTCAAGAAAGCTAGTAGCAGTCTACGTTTCCTCGTCAGTCAATACTCAGTAACTTATAGTATGTGTACCTACCTCAAAAGACCAGCTGGTTGTTCGTGAGTGGAAGTTTCCAAATTGAGCTCAACAACTCCGCCCGCCAGTCCCCTAAGATTTTGTCCTACCAGTGTCATTTCCAAAATACCCTTCGCACAGAGTACCGCTTGTTGGCCGTCCATGCCGTGGATACTGTGTCCTTTTGCAAAGAGGAAGAGCCATCCCCCTTCTTCACCACGAATTACCATAATCTTCAGAAGCCATGGCTTGAGGTGGGCGAACATTTGGTTCATCTCTTGCATCCACTAAAACTAAGTTAGCTCATTTACTCTCTGAAATTATTCGATATCACTTACATCTCCATGTGGCGGGGCTGGATTATCCTTGGTGGACATGAAGAGATAGGGTAGGCCCCGAGTCTTAGCAACAAGCTTTGCATCGTACTTTGTGATGAGCTCTGGCTTGGTATCCTTTGCTCTCTTTAAGTATTCTAACGATCGTAGACCAACATAGGAGGAGCTCTGGACTGCGCTAAGATAGCCGTTGAGTCTGGACATGCTCTGTGAGGCGAGATGTTAGCCGGGATTCTTAGGGACGTACTTCTGTGAGGAGGAAATGGACAGGAATGCATACATACTTGAGAGGTTCCCATTTGGAGATCCATAGGATCAATTGTCATAGCCATTTTGGGGTTTTTGATTGAGTTATTGATGTTGACGATATGTCTAGAGATGGCTGAAAGGTTTTGGTTGTAGGTTGTAAGTTAGGTAAGAGTTTATGTTTGATGTTTGGTTTAGCTGTGAGGGAGTGTACTTATATACTCTAGAGAGCCCCTGGCCAGGCCAGCTAGACTAGCCCACGGTTGGTGTCACAAAGCTGTATTCATTTTTTGGTTTCTTCCCTATACCCCAAAGTCTTTTGGTCTAAAGGGATTCACCACCTATGTGTTGACACTTATCTGTCTTCCTTGTCATAGAGTAGAACTGCAGCAGAAGACGCTGCAATGGGTGCTAGAAATCAATGAAATGGGAAAAGGTATTATTTCCAAAAACATTATAGTTGTTAACAGGGTTGATCGTCCTAGGGAGTAGCATAGTTAAACGAGAAAGATTCAAACGTTTTTCAGTGGAGATACTTTGATGTGCTTATATCCAACCTCCAGTAAAGAAAGCACTTCGCTTTCACTCATTAATAGCTTCACAGATTCTCTTTGGCTCTATGTAGAGAGATACTAAGGTTAACATAATACACTGAGTCAACGACAGAGCTATCACTTGGTTCAACTCTCAGTTAGTGTTCAGGGGAAACTTTGTCAGCCCAAACTCTGATACCCCGTCATAGATTATAGCTATGCTCCTTGATCCTATACATGAAGCTGCTTTTTCCCTTATGGCTTCAAGAGTAACGATAAGGCTGTAAATGTCCCAGCCTGTCTTTTCACGTCGCCTTCCTCATCTCTGCTGAACAAGCTTATTAATTAGCTTTGTCCTAACCCTAGGGATATCTGCCTTTTTCGACTTAGGTCGATAGTTAGCTGAGGTAGGTTTTCAAGTAGGGCTTTTAGGAAGTTAACAAGAGTAAGCAAATTCCTTGAATTTAGGTAACCTTCCTTGGCCTACCTAGTCTCAATTTTAGCCCCAGTCTATCCTACTACATTTTGTAAACAGCCTTCCTCAATCGAACGCTCACAGGAGAGCGACCCGCCTAGTGTAGCAAGAGCTTCAGTTGGGCGGTAGCTAGGGATAACAACGCTGTTCTACCGAGGGAATTTCGGTAGGTCGTTTATTACAGCGGTACGTACATTCTACTAAAGATAAAATTTCGCTAAAAGGCGGTCTACCGTGATTAGCTTAAAAAAAATTGAACCTATGCCAGAGCTTTATCCATTTGACGTAGACAGGTGTAAGGGGGACACCGCATGCTCGCGCTCTTGGTTATCAGCACCTTTTTCTTTTGATATACTTTAGTTAGCAAATCCAATGACGGATTACTAGGATATTTGAATCCTAGATATTTATAGGACTGGGGTTGGACCCAGCAATTAAGCTGTTGTAGATCATCTCCCGCCCCTTTGTACCGCATGACATACAAGGGGCGCCAAAGTCTATCTCCATAGAATGTTAGCTACCACAACAAGGGACAACATACTAAGTGAATCTCTGGGTACCAGCGAGCCTCGGAGTAAAATCCGAAAATTCCAGAAAACTGGTCTTGCGAATAGGTTTTACTATACTACTCGAAGAGTCGCGTAGCTAAACTGGCTGAGCTGCACGGGTTTATTTAGCCAGAACCCACTGGCGATATGTACCTTTACTATTTCGCTACATGAGCTGGGGAGAATGAGTGGGGCCTTGCTCTTGGCTAAGTAAAGAAAGTAGGTGAATTGGGGGTTGAGTTTTGGGCGGAGCCGAGGTTTCACCGGGAGCTTTGCTTTGAAAAACGAAAGTTGGGCAACATTGGCATGGGATGGCATGTATTTTGCGAGAGCTTCTTTCAAAACAGTGTTTGACGCGCAATAGATCTCACACAAATATAGCACCATCTTAAAAATATTCTATGAATGTCTCATTCGTTTAGATGTTACATTGATTTACTAGAGGTCAACCTATTATCGATCCTCCCAGGTTTCTCATTTGTTGATTTGAAGGCATAATCCCCTCATCCCAACTTCAATACCCATCTACATAGACCAAGTAGCACAGTCAAAGCCTCATACTCCACCTCACACTCCATCTAAAACGATGACTGGTCAAGAAACCTTTGTAGAAACTGATCGTGACAGCAATACGACGAAACAAACACAGCAAGTCCGTGTGTTTCTTCCTCCAACAGCACCAAATCACGGAGCCTTCTCTGAGATCTTGTTTTTCTCGAGTGCCTCGATCTTCTTTTCAAGAGCCTCCGCTTCTTTACGCTCTTCATCACGTTTCTTCTCCTCCTCAATACGAATCTTCTTATACCACTCCGGACTTTCCGTAGCTAGGCGTTTTCGTGATGCTTCTTCCCTTGCACGAAGAGGTTCGTCAAATGTTTTAGGTTCCTCTCTCTCCTTCTTGTCCAAATCGACGACCATATTCATAGCTGCGAGAAAAGATTCCACCTCCCACTTCTGTCTCGGACGACTGGCAGGAGGAACAGGAACATCGAGATTACTAGCATGCTTATTCTGAGCTTCAGCGCCACTAGAAACCTTAAATAGCTAGGACAGAACCCTCTCCTCTGGAATTCCATTCTTGAGTTCGCGCCTCATACAAAGTCTCATGTTGCGAGCTCCGTCTGAAGTGATCAGGTAGCAAACGTAGATGCCACGTTCGTCTCCCGTGACAAAGTCAGGATTTGTCTTTTTGACCTTCATCATGACTTCGTCGACGAAATCATCTGTAGGCAAACTTTTCGTTTCGAGGAATATGTATAGTCGTTCGCCGATGACAGGTAACAATAGGATATCGGATAACTTGGCTTCCCGCTCTGCTTTGGTTTGTATGGGGTTCGATTCTGTTGTGGTAACTCCTTGATCATCCTGAAATTTTGTTAGTCTATGCTTTGAATCACATGCTTTGATATGTCCACTAACCGCCTCAAGCAACACCAGCTCAACTTTGTCTGAACCCTTGCTCTCGAATGGCATATATCTCGACAGAAGACCAGAAATAATACGCGCGTGCTCGTCGCCGCCTACGTTGTGTTTGAATGTAACGATATATCCTGAGTAACCGACAAGCCAATTCTGAGCACTGAAAGTTCGGAACAAAGGGCAAAGCGCTTTGTGTTCATCGTCGGTAAGCGTTATACGGAGAGCTTCATATGAAAAAAATATGTAGGGTCAGTTCTGCTCGTCGCTCGTGAAACTTGCCTTCTTTTGCAGAAGTTTTTTAGTTTCGAGTTGTGGCTCTTGGGTAGGACTGGTATCGGAGATTGCTGAAAGAGATACACCATCGGCGTATACTGCCTGTTGGTAGCTGTCAGTATAATTATGGCCGTAATTTGTATTACTACTGACCAAGTATCCTTCATATCCACACTGCTTTTCATGGCAGCGACGCTCCTGGAACTCGGAATCATAGCTGGTTGATTTGGCGAGAAGGTCGTCTCTAAGACGCTTAATGAGGTCCTCCAAGGTTCCGTCTCTAAATTGCGTCTAGTATAATCTGCTCTCAGATGTTTGGTATTAAGATCATTGGTATCAAGATCATCCTGCATGGTATCTAGATCATCCTGCATGGTTTTAAGATCATCTGGTTTGGGCGATGGGTGGAAGATGGATTTGTCAAGTGGCTGGCGCCTCTGTATTTCCTTGTCCTTTGAAGATTTTGGCTTCTCAACTGTCTGCTGATAGACCTGAACCAGATCTATCATGCCTTCGGGTCCATCATCCATTTTGGTGCCAAGTGGAGATGTTCAGAATATGCCTCAAAGAATGAAGAAAAGCTTGGTTTTGACCAGCCTTAAAGGATGTTAGTGAAAAGATGAAAGTATTTGTGCCAGATTCTCTCAAGCATGATATACAGATTCACCGCTTCTTCGTTGCTGCCCTGACCAATGGTATTCGAGGAACCTTTATCAAGTGGCTAATTTTCGGCTATCAGAACCGCATATAATTTAAAAGTATTCACGACATCGTTACTCACTCTTCTTTCACTCGCTTGGACCAGATTCCACAGAACTACATCTCCATCAACGAAGAGAAAGCCAGATGGTGTATAGATTCCCCAAGCTGTCTCAGGCACTGTCTAACTGCATAACCATTTGTTTTCCCCCTTTGATACAGTGGTTGAAACTTTTATACAGCACCCAAACGACTATCATAACTTGTAAAATTCTTAGTAATGCTTGAAGTAAGTGATGTTCGTGATTTTCTTGTTCCTTCAGTTTTTATTGCCACATGCTACTTGCATAAAAGAATTTGACAGATCGGTTTGCAGATATAAAACGATCTCTTTCCTGTATCACAGAGTCTCAAGAGCCTATACTGTCTACTTTTCCTTTTGAATTACAATGCTGAACCAAGCTGAGGGTATTGGGTTTGAAACCCTATCTCATCAAATGGCCACTTGCAATTTTTGTATCTAGTCTATATATCCCTTCCAAATTTGAGGCGTCGATAAAATCGGGGGTAGTTAAAGCGAAAGGCAAAATAGAGTGAAAATTAGGCAAAAGTAGAGACTTTGAAGGCTCAGTTGCCTCGAAAGTGGGTTCATATAGCAATACCAGGTTGCATCAACCTCATCGCAGTACGTAAAAGACCTTATAATTCTAGTGCCTTTCGTAGCAAATTTTGGTAGAATTAGTCAATTCCATTATTAGCACCCCAGCCCCAAAAACTCCGGAGCTTGACCCTTCGGCTACCATCTATCCCAAGATCGCGCAGGATTTTTCCAGCCATCTACAAAGTGACTACAGCCCCCTTTGCCTATTACCGGACCTTCGCAAAAGCTCCTAGTGCGCGGTAGTCACTCAATATACGCGTCCTCACATGTCAAGTACTATGCCACTTTATAATCTGTAGCCAAGGGACAGAATAAGTAAGAAAGTAAAAGTCCCTCTAGAGATCGTCTGGAGTCAACGTGCCAAATGTAATGGTCAGAGAGGGTATATGTCTGCCTTAGGTAGCCCTAAACTTAGACAAAATACGTTCCATCAAGATTTACATGAACTGAGAGTTTGCAATTTTAGTCTGACAAAGACATAGACCTGGTACTGGAGTCAGCAGAGGAAGATTTCTCAGAGATGGGTGGCTCCAGAGATTCGAGAACAAGTGGTCACGGATAAATCAGAAGGCCTTTCTCTTGCAAAGACAAAATGAAGATATCCTCCTAGTTATCACCTGGTTTTGCGGTAGGTGTTGATTTGGAGGTATCGATTATGAAGGGGAGAAGCTTCTCCCACCGTTATTCATTCCCCCTTTACTCGCTTAACTTCACGTGACATGGTCACGATGCTCATTTTGTTGGTGCAAGATTCCGACAATAAATCGATTACCTCCCCTTGGAAATGGTGTTGAGGACCACTTGAGCAATAGCTCGTGCCATTATCATGTGCTGTAAAATAAAACTGGCGATCTGCACGTAATGGTCGGCCCGAATGATTTACAGTCATGATATTATGCCCCTTCCTCAAGAGAAGGTCAAAAGGCTACCGAATAAAAAGGTTCCACTTGTACTAACCATCATACAACTCGGTATAAACAGACTAATTTAATGTAATGCCTAGAAAACTAGAAGCAATGTTTTCCAGCGTGGTCTCAATCGAACGGGAGTACTTGCATCAACAGCGACAGTATAACTACGTGGTCAAACTTCAGGGAGCGGCTGACAGAGAATGTTCTCAACTAGAGCGAAGGTGCAGTTAATTGATCTTTGACTTGCCCCACCTTGGAAGATACACCGAACCAGCAGTGAATTTAACTTTGTCTTACACGCTTCTCTGTCGCGCCCACCTTAAAATTGGTTCTTGTCCTCGCCTTCTCCATCTCCTCCACATCATAATTACAGAATCCACACATAGACGCAATCATGTCCGAGGAACCAGATCCCATCGCACCCTATGCAACCGGCGAAGAGAAGACAAAAAAGCGATGCAACGCCAAAATAAGAGATCTCACACAGGAAGCTGCTGACGCAAATCTACCCAACCACACCGAAATGCTTGTTACCGACTACATCCTCCAGCTGGGAAGCTATCATATGGCGACAAACCATTCCGAATCCCTCGTTGACGACCCAGCAAATGACCCTGGTGCAATAGCCGAACCAAAATCACTTGCAGATGAGTTTACCGACAAGGTTCACATACGCCTCGAGTATAATGGCAGGATCAAAACATCAGAGCCATCGTACCTGAGATGCAAAGAACTTCGTCAAACAATCAAGAGCCCATTGTTAATTGCTGTCAAATACGACTTCTCAGGCTGGTATATGGAATTTGAGCAATCGGCTAAAGGGGAGATGGCGTGTATCGCGTGTGGTGATAACGAATTTAGAAGAGAATGGAATGGCTATAATGCTGGAGATTTTATCCACTGCTGTATCTTCTCCTGGTAAGTTTCTCTCTTGATTAAGAAAATAGAACTGTGCTAATTATATTCTTAAATTTAGAAGCTAATGTTTTCTTGCTTGTTGCGCACCACCAATAGTCAGAAGTAGTAGTTACGGGTGTTGTGGGCAATTTTCTTTTCCAGATAGTTTATCGTGTACGGGAATATGTCTGTTGAGGACAAGGCATTACTTTGAATCCAAAATATATCCTCTCAATTGTATTCCGCTTTGGTGACTTAAATCTTTAAATAGTGACAAACAATCGGATGTCGTTGTTACGCCAGCGAGGTTTTTAATTAGGCTCAACTCGACAGGGACTCTTAATCTCAATTTAGAAATCAAAAATTTAGACTCTTGAGGATGTAGCTTCCCAGGTTATAACCAAGAAGGCTAGCGAAGACTTCCCCGTTGTCGTTTTCATATTCAAATATCGTTCCCTCGGTAGGTCGTAGTTCGAAACCAGAAGAAAAATGGACTAACTTGTTCTAGAATCCTTAAAGGAGCTAGGCATCATTCGTCGTACACCATCACCGAGCCTCGAGCCATCCTTATTTGTTGGAGAAGGCAAAAACCCAGAAGAGGAAGGAGAGGAGAAGAAGAACCGGTGATGGAAGTAGAGAAGGGGTATTTCATATTGTCAAGTTTGGACATAAAGAAGTTGGAAGCAGAATTGGCTCGTGTAAAGAGAGAAGCTGCCACCCCAAAGCCTGTCAAGCGGGCGATCAAGGTAGAGGACGACGAAGATAACAGTCAAGCCAACCCGCCACCAGCAAAAAGAGCGAGAACGGCCAAGTAAGAGACAGAGGCGGAAGGTGAAGACGAAGAGGGAAGCCAAGACAACCTACTACCAGCCAATTTGGCGGAGGTAGAAGCTGAAAATGAAGACGACAGCCAAGACTGCCAAGACAACCAGCCACCAGCAAAGAAAGCGACGGATAATGAGAACTCTGATGTGGTAGAAGAGGCAGGTGAAGATGACAGCCAAGAAAACTTGCTACAAGGAAATGAAGAGAACCCTGATGCTGCAGAGGTGGAAGGTAGTGCTGATGATGTGGTAGAGGTGGAAGGTGATGTTGATGAATAGGTAGGCGGGAGAGACTGACATGCACCATCGAAGAAAAAATGCCCTACATAGCCGAGGGAAATCGGAATGGAAGTTGAAGGGAGGAGATCAAGAAGCAACATTACCCCAAGAAACACTCGGCACAAACCCAAATACAATACCACTTTAGCTAGATAGTAACTAGGCTTTTATGACGAAATACAAACAATTTACAACAGATACTAACCTGAAATCTTGCCGAGTTATATTTTTGAATGCACTTATTCTGGAATAAGGTGATGTTACGACCTGGAAAAATTAAATCTCAGCTGTAAGATGACCCAACGATATCTCCTAACAGCGAGGACACAGATTTACTTACTACCTGAAATTATGAACCAAATTTTTTTTGGAGCGCGTTTCCCCAGACATTGATATCCCATTATGTGAAGGTGGAAGATATCAGGTCCGTCTTCTTAGGGCGTTCGGCTCTCTTTAGGCAACAAGTTGCGATCTAAGAAAGAGAAGGCCGGTATTACATTCCAATGTACACCGTGCAAGGCTTATTTCTCACGGGTGAATGAGAATAGAGCGAAACGGGACGAGAACTCAAGACCTTGTTACGACCCAGAACTTCGGGTAAACTTATGGCTGTCGGAAGTACTGATAAGGTAAAATTATATCGTGTACAGTGAAAGTTTACTTGCCTCACCAGTTTCCTGCCCGAGCATAGTCGAGCTTTCTACTCACTTTTCACCACCCTCCACCGTTGAACGATCTGCTTAGTGAACACTTGGAGGCATTACCCCAGGATGGCTTTAACCTACAAGCCCTGCCCACCAGACATGCCCCAAGATTCTGTCACCAACTACAGTGATAGCTTAGCTTGAAACTACTTCTTGAGCGTCTAATGGGAGGTGTGGACTCCCCTCGGAACATCATGCTGAAAAGCAGACATTAGTGACCCTTCTCAAAGTGAAGTTGGGTCTCCAGCTCAGAACGTAGGCATTACAGATTTCATTGGGTCGCCCATCGTACTTTCCCTGCAGTAGGGTTCCGCTCAGGCGCAAGGTTGTAATGAATGCGTTCCTCAACTATCTCTGAATTCACAGGTGAGTTAGGCCCGTCGACTATGGAATTTATTTCTTTTGAGTAAGCGAGGTTGGATTGGCAATTCGTCCAGTAGAACTTGCGACACTACCACCGGACTACTTCCCCTACTCAAAGTCATGGTACGCTAACTTATTTGCATCCAAGTACAAGTGTTCCTCCCCCCAATATTTAGCCGAGAAATGTGGGTCATCAAGCTATTTACTGCAACTTCCCAAGTACCACCCCAAGAGTGCAGGCTTTGGCTCCGAAGAGTACTTGTTGTTAAAGGTAGAGCTCCTGCGAAAGAATAACAGAGTTCCCGCTTTTCTTATCGTCATCCTTTAAATAAAGGTCGAAATGAAAGAAGAGCAAGTTTGAGAAGAGAGCGAAAGAATTGCCAACATCGCCAGTCTCGCGGTAAACAAGAGTCACTTCCCACGGAACCTGTTAACTCGACGCAAATGAGTGGAAACGAAAGCCAGATATCAGTAGATACAGAGGAAGCCAGTTGGCTCTTGTATTGCTGCTGCGAAATTATCGTCTCGTTTGCGTGGAGCTATACAGGCTGCAAGTGGCTCAGTTGGCCTAATTACTGGCACTTATCTTGTCTACCGCGAGCCACTCAACATAAAAAGAGAAATGCGAAACATGCCCTTGATTTTGCTCAGCACCAAGCACGCCTCTTCTCCTAATTAATTGAACCAGTTGCACTTGTCCCAAAGCCTCTCAGTAATGACTATCCATTAGGCTTAAGGTGTGTATTGATTACAACCGGTGTCGATTGGATGATGGGGTGGTTTCAGTTTGGGAAAACCAAGTTAAGTACACATTTAGCGATATGTGATTATCTTTCGAAAACACTACACCTACACCGTTCGTTAGGCTTCAAAATGGTAGGTGAGGGTACTCTGTTTCGGTAGCTGCTGCGATCATGTTAATTTTGGAAGTCAACCTGAGCCAAGGGTCTGTAAGATACTCGAATATCGACCCATCAGAAACGCAGGTGGAGCGAAACAGAATAGAATAGTAACAGTTTCATGTAATGCTTTCTCAAAATAAAATACAACCCTTCCTTTCCTCCAGTGCGATTTATTTATGCCTTCCAGATGCGCTTGATCCCCTCTGTGAGTCCAACATCATTCGTCTCAAACTCGTATAGTCCAACACCAACAACCACTGTAGCAAGCTTCAATCCCCAATCAAAAAGCTTTTTTGTCTTTGGTACCCGTCGTTCTGGGAGATAATCGGTAATGAGTGCGTCAAATCCAATGTGTGAATGAAGAAGGATGGTACCGCAGAGAACGGCGTCTGTAATTGGGTTTAATGATCCAGCTGCGAAGGGAGCGATGGTGAGAGGGATGAGTCCGACGGACAGTAGGCGTTCGAATGACCAGTGGTAGGAACCGTGGGATGGGTTCGATTCTGGAATACGGGCGGCTTCGTTGGCTGCGAGCAAATTAGTAGGTTGAAACATGGAATCGTGTGGACTTGAGGGTTGGCATACCAGTTCCGTCAATGCTCTCTGCAGCACATGTCAGTATTTGCTATCTTAGGGGGATTCCAATTGATAGCTTACGAGGAAGAGGAGGGAGAATTGCTTTGCTCCCACTGGTATGGAAAGCAGCAACTTGCATTGAGCTTGGTGCAGCGTTCTTTGCGGTCTTTGAGAGAATTGATGAAGCTGGCTTGGTGATGGCGGGGAAAGTCGAGGAGGGCTTCGTCGAGAAGGCTTTTTTGGTGGAAAGTTTGAGGCATGATTGCCGGAAGACTGCGGGTCGGACAATTGAAGCCATTGCGAAGTTCTGTAGAGATTTTCTTTGTGGGAGGTGAGGTGTTGTTGAAGAGATTCGCGGGCGAGAATGCTGGAGTTGACAGGCCGTCGAACTTGCCGAGGAAGTCGTTCCGAGATCTTGCGCGGGAGCCTCAGGCTGCTGACCAGACTTTATCGGAAGGGCGCTGATTGGCTCGAGCATCAACCAAAATCTCTCAGGAAACGACCTTCGATCCCGGCCATTCCACGACTTTCAATTCAAGACCTCTCCCACCCTTTTCGTTCAACCTCCAATTCCACAGCTCTCATGGCGTCCCGGCGGTTAGCACTCAACCTTACAAAGGGACTGCGCACCCGCGCTGCCCGCGATGTCGTCTCGCCACTGCGAAGGGGCTTCGCGACTCCTGTGGTGAAAAATGGCGTGAAGACAGAGACCACAACTCTCTCCAATGGCTTGACCGTAAGGCCACCATCGCATTGGGCCTCCTGGCATCGACTGATGAGAAACAGATTGCTTCAGAATACTCGCCTTGGGCCCAGACGTCGACGGTGGGTGTATGGATTGATGCTGGATCCCGAGCAGAGACCGACCGAACGAATGGCACAGCTCACTTCCTCGAACATCTCGCCTTCAAGGTACGATCCAATTGATTTGAATGGAGAGCTGGATGGGACTGACGATGCCTCTAGGGCACAACCAAGCGAACACAACACCAATTGGAGCTGGAAATCGAGAACATGGGTGGACACTTGAATGCATAC
>LLCD01000790.1:0-14824 GCA_001414355.1 Hymenoscyphus salicellus
GCCATACAGGACGTATCCTAGAATATTGCGAGGCAGGATAGCTATGAGTCAACAGCCACAGAAAATATACCTCTAGAGGAATCTCCACAAGAACCGGAAGACGAATGGGGTTCCGTTTCCGCCAAGAAATCCAAAAAGGACAAAAAGGGTAAAGGCAAGAAGGATGTGAAAGACAAATCTCCAATTATCGAACAGCAGACTTCCACACCTACAGCAAAGGACGATAATTTACCTGCCTCAATATATTTAGTCGAACCTGTCAACGTATCGGAACCTCCGCAAGAGCCAGAAGATGACTTTGCACCTTTCTCAACTAAGAAAGGCAAGAAGGATAAGAAAGGGAAGGGCAAGAGTGACGTGGTATTCGACGAGCCCGCACCTGTTGAGTCATACATGACAACACCTCCACAGGAAGACATTGTCGAGGAGGCCAAGATATCCGAACCTGCTTCGTCCCAAGACACACCACAGGAAGCCGAAGAGGAATGGGGATCAACTAAGAAGTCTAAGAAGGATAAGAAGGGCAAAGGCAAAAACAAGGACATTTTTGAGCCAGAAGTTCCCATCGTTTCTGAACAACGATCCGTCACACCCCCGCCTGAGATTATTGCTGCGCCAGCTTTGATTGAAGAAACTTCGAAAGAAATCGAGGATGTCAAGGAACCTGAGGAGGAGTGGGGTTCTTTCTCGCAAAAGAAGGGGAAGAAAGACAAGAAAGGAAAGGGTAAAGGCAAGGATAACTTCGATATACCTACACCTGAGACTCCCGTTGAATCTGAGCAAAGACCCGTTACGCCTCCGATTGAATCCGTCACTGAACCCACTCTGATTGAGGAGGCATCCAAAGATATTGTGGATACCCAAGAGCCTGAGGAGGAATGGGTTTCATTTTCTACCAAGAAGTCTAAGAAAGAGAAGAAAGGGAAAGGCAAGAGCAAGGATAACTTCGATGAGCCTGAACCTCACGTTGAGTCAGTCACTGAACCCGCTTCAATTGAAGAAACACCGAAGGATAATGCGGATACCAAGGAGACTGAAGAGCAATTCTTCTCTCTGAAAAAATCTAAGAAAGACAAAGGAAAGGGTAAAAACAAAGATACCTTCGACACGCCAGAAGCTTCCATCGCGCCGAAGCAACGCCCTCTTACACTTCCTGTTGAAGCCGTCACCGAACCTGTTCCATTGGAAGAAGTACTAAAAGATCTCCCCGAGGAGGAATTTGGGTCTTTCTCTCTGAAGAAATCCAAGAAAGATAAGAAAAAGCAGAAATCTGGCATTTCAACACCAATCGAGGAACCAATCGTACTGGATGAGCCCAAGTCACAAGAACCTGAGTTGGACACAATCGACAAATCTCAGCCTCTTTATTCTGAACCCATTGAAATTGAGCCTGTTGTGGAAACCACGCAAGACTTCCCCGATGACGATTTTGCATTCACGGCCAAGAATTCGAAGAAAGACAAGGAAAAGCAGAAGTCTGGACTTTCCACGCCAGCTGAGCCGCTCGTAGTCGAAGAGACTACGTCTCAAGATGTAGAGTCCAGCACTATTGACAAATCTCAACCTCTATATTCCGAACCTGCTGAGTTTGATCCTGTTGTGGAGGCCAGTCAGGAGCCTGTCGATGACTTCGCTTTTACGTCCAAAAAGTCAAAGAAGGACAAAAAGAAGCAAAAATCTGGAGTCTCCACGCCAGCAGAGCCGACCATACTTAATGAGCCCGATCTAGAGTTAAGCAACCCATCCGCCACTCCTATTGTAGAATCTAGTCAAGAAGTGCCTGATGATGACTTCGCTTTTTCGTCTAAAAAGTTAAAGAAAGACGAAAAGGGCAAGAAGGCATCTCGTACCGACTCCATCACAGAAACCAAGGATATCTCTCCATCAGCTATACGGGCTCAAGTAGACATCCTTCCTGCTGTCGAACCTTCCACAATTAGCGCCGTTGTCTCCAAAAATGTTCAAGACGAGAAGTCCCGCGAGATTCCAGATACAATTCAACCAAAGGAAACTGAGGAGGATGAGTCTAACTTTGGCAGCATATCAAGAAAGGGTTCAAAGAAAGACAAGAGAAAACGACAAGCATCTACGGTTGACACATTCATGCCTGAAGATACTGGCTCTGCCAAAGCACCAGTTACTTCTTGGGCCGATGATGTCGAAGAGGCAGAAGTTGAAAGGGAATTACCTGTTATCGAGGATATCGCAGTCGATGTGTCGTTATCCCATATCGCAAAGACAACCGAAGCAATGCCAACGGATGATTTTGTTAGACCAAATAAAAAAGGTAAGAAGGGGAAGAAGGGAAAATCTGTTGATATGTCAAGATTGCCAGTTTCTTTTGATCCCACGAAGAAGGATTTGTCAAAAGAGGAGAGCAATGTGCCTATCGTTGCAGCCGCGGGTGCCGTTGTTGTAGGAGCTGCATTAATTGGTGGAATGAGTGGGAAGATGGTAGTGGAGCCTGTGAAGGAGCCAGAAACACCGACGACACCAGTGAGGAAATTAACGAAAAAGGAGAAGCGCAAACAGAGCATTGATAAACGTGCCCCAAGTAATGATATCTTTGATGATGATGCTTTATGGGAGGGTGCTGACCCCAAGAACTTTGAGGAGAAGGATACGCAAGAAGCCGATGATGGAGATGATGGATTTTGGTCTCCACAACAAGTTGAACCTACTCTCACTGCCGAGACCACTTTCCAGGAACCAACACTTTCCAGAGACCAGACGATGCTATCTGAAGACGGGCAAACCAGCAGACCTCCTCCTATGGCGCCAATGGAAAGACCACTCTCGCCACCAGATGACATGGATTTCGCCAGGACATTAGCTCAACAGCGCACGCCACGAACGCCAGATCCAGTCTGTCGGGATATATCAAGTCAACGTTCACCAGCAATCGATTCGCTCTCTGTCGACAAGGATACAGAATCTCCTATAGAGCGAAGTCCTTTGCGAAGCAGTCACTTTCGCCGTAGCGGGTTCTCAGACTTGCCAGCAGTTGAGGAGGAAAGTCCGGTAGACTTCGATTCCGAACACTACTCAACCCCACGTGTCGTAGATCCGGACAATGCAAATCGAGATAGCGCTTTCGTCACAGACTCACCTATTCCAAAACAAGGAGCCTTTGCCGATAATAATGAGCATGTTCGTGATAGTGGAGTTCATATGCGCGATTACTCGCCCGCTGCTGCATCACGAGCGCCTGTTTCCACTTCAGACGCAGCAATTTCAAGACTTTCATGGCCAGCAGTAGATGAAGAAACCGAGACTGTCGACCTCAAATCGCAGAAGCAAAGATCAGCCACCCCAGTCAAGGACGAACAGGAGGACAAATCACATCGAAGCCATGAATTTTATGTTCCAAAGGAAGCCCAGAAGCACGACAATGACCAAAAACGGGAAGAAAAGTCTCACCGAGGCCATGAATTTTATGTTCCAAAGGAAGAGAAGAGTGTGAAGAATCTCTTTTCATCTGAGCGATCGGAGGAAAAGCAAAGAGAACATCGTGAAGAGAGACCTCGATCAAGCTTGGATCTTCTGCCCTCACAAAGAGATAGGAATGATATTCATACCGACCTCCATCGCACTTCAACAATCCACAAACATGAAAATGAAACTTCAAGCAAATACCATGATGACAGACGTTCTAGTATTGATCTTCTTCCTTCGCAGAGAGCAAAAGAGGATTCTCACTCGGAACTTCATCGCACTTCAACAATCCACAAGCATGGACATGATACCGCAGAAATTCATCACGACGAGAAGCGCCCGAGGGTTGATCTCTTGTCATCCAAACGGGCCAAAGAGGATACACCTACCCGAGCAATTGAACTTACGCCAACCCCCAGCTCGCACCACGGAGACAAACCAGCTAGTCGGGATATCACCCCAACTAAATCGGACAAGGCATACAAATCATATACCTCGATAGGCAGTGAAAAGACGTCGAGCACAAGGAAGCCAGCTGAAGAGAGCATTGTTCAAAAGCGGCTTAAACGATTCGAACCCCCAGAACTGCCCTCGCCATCCCGGGCAAAGGAAGACCGACCAATAGTCAAGCAGCAACGCAGTCAAACTCCGGAGGTTCGTACACCATCAAAACCAAAGGAAGAGAGCTATTCGGAACTCAAACATCTCGGTCGTCCCAAGGCAGAGCAGCCACAAGGTATCAGTGACAATACGATTGCGGCAGGTGTCGCGATCGCTGGAGCTGCCGGTCTAGGGTTTGCTGCAGCACGACAATTGAGTCAAGAAAAGCGATCGTCCAGTGCTGCCAGCCAAAGATCCATCACCAACATTAATCGATTGCGAACCCCAAATCGACCAGACAGTGTCAACAGCAATCGTTCTGGTACTCCCCCACTACGGCGGTCTGACCGCAAAGTTAGCGGGGATCTGCGGTCTCTGAGCCAACGAAGTCAGGTGGATCTTGCCAAAGAAGCTGAGCTTGCCGCCCTCACCTCCACTTCGACAGCAGATGCGACAAACACCCCAACTCCAGCAAATCCAACAGCAAACGAGGGCCGGGTGCGGGCCAAGGAGATGGCAGATGTCTATGTAAGTCTATCGCGATGCGACAAATATTAATTTCGTAGCTAACGGATGGATAGGATGGCTTCGGTGAAGGCCGCATGGGCTCACCACGCTCGCCGACTAGACCCCACAGCATGCGCCGCCGACAAAGCATGCAAGTCCTTGATCTCGAATCCAAAGTGGAACAATTAGCTGCCGAGAATCGCATGCTCGCAGAAGCCAAAGCCCAAGCCGAACGAACACTACAGTCCTCTACAACAGCCTCCTCATCGTTGGTCGAAAAAGATGCAGAAATCGATAGCCTCAAGCGAACACTCGAATGGTTGACAAACGAGGTTAGCAGACTCACAGAAGTTAATTCGGGATTGACAAGTGCGAATGTTACGATTGCAAATCAACAAAACGAACGATACAACCAACTTGAATCGCAACATGCGCGAACCACACGGGAGCTCCAGGAAACACGCGATGCGCACACAGGCTTGACGGAGGGGATGGAAGCTATTGTGATCGCTCAGGTCAAAGCAGCCTCCCAAGAAAAGGACCAGGAGATTGCAAAGCTGCGAGCTGAGTTGGAAGGAACGAAGAAAAAGATACGAGAGATGCAAGCAAAAATTCTCATGTCGAAAACCAATGACGTCGATTTCCTTACAGTCCGGGACGAAGATTACTTTGAGAGCACTTGCGAAAAGCTATGCCTACATGTTCAACAGTGGGTTCTGCGGTTCTCAAAGTTCTCCGACATGAGAGCCTGCAGGCTGACGACTGAGATCAACAATGACAAGACTATCGATCGACTCGATAACGCGATATTGGATGGATCGGATGTAGATAGCTATCTTACAGATAGAGTGAAGCGGAGAGATGTCTTCATGTCAATGACTATGACAATGGTTTGGGAGTTTATATTCACTCGATATCTCTTCGGCATGGACCGGGAGCAACGACAAAAGCTCAAGTCGCTGGAGAAACTTCTCTCGGAAGTTGGACCTGCCACAGCAGTTCATCAATGGCGTGCAACTACTCTTACACTTCTCTCCAAGCGTGAGTCCTTCGTCCAACAACGAGAACAGGATACCCAAGCAGTCGTACACGCTATTCTGGAAACCTTGAGCGAGATCCTCCCACCGCCAAGTCACCTCGAAAACCAAATCGAGGAACAACTCCGAAGAGTTGTCAAATCTGCAGTGGATCTTTCCATTGAGATGCGCACACAACGTGCAGAATACATGATGCTACCACCTCTTCAACCAGAATATGATGCCAACGGCGACTTGGCTAGCAAAGTTTCGTTCAATTCAGCTCTCATGAATGAACGGAGTGGCGATACCACCTCCAACGAGACGCTCGAACAACAAAAGGCCGTTGTGCGAATTGTACTATTTCCACTGGTTGTCAAGAAGGGAGATGATAGAGGAGAAGGGGACGAAGAGATTGTTGTCTGTCCTGCTCAGGTATTGGTAGCTAAATCCAAGCGAGTGAGGATGATGAGTCCTGGCAGAAACCTCTCAAAGACTAGTATGCAGAGTAGCATGCCAGCGGACTACAACGATCGAGATGATGAGGAGCTTTGATGAGTGGGATGGAGTATGTCTGTTTTTTTCTTCTTTTCAAGCGGGGGTGGGGAGAAGCAAATGATATCCTTTTGCGTTTTATTTTGAACTTGAACCTTGTTTCCTTTGCATGTCGCGGGGATGGGAGATGGGAGGATTGCATGGGGATATGGCGTTTTGAGCCCTTTTCCCTTTGGTGTTGTACACACCTTTTTTACTTCATGATGAGATGACGACTGACTCTGTAGGATGGTAGTTGTAACACGCCTCTTTTTTTATGTAGATTTTTCTTTCCTTGAGTTAGTTAAAAGCGAGATTAATTGATTCTTTTGATTTACTTTGACTGCACCTATGCGAGTGACTTATCTGGGTACCTTCAGGAAGACAAGCCCTATCGCGTGTTTTTGCCAAATCAGGGATAGGGCAGACACCTAACTGGGACCAAGTAGCTTCTAATACCAACAGACATGTATCAATTGGACTGTAGTATCCTTCATAATACGAATGCGTAAAATTCACTCAACTTGAATCTTTTCCATGCCCTAAGAGTATGCGAGCAGTATTTACTGTTGGATGTGCACTTAGTAGTGTTGCTTCCACTTAATCTTCAATGGCAATAAGCAGTCCAATTGTTAAGTCAAAGAGTTTGAAATGTCATGCCATAGCATGAAGTGGCATGATTGCATGTAAGTAAATTCATGTGTAGCTTAGAATGGTGTCTTTAGCGGCAAATGTAAGCAGGAGTGAAGTTGAAGAATCTTCTGACAAGAACTCATGACGCTATTTCCTGCTAAGGCTCAATTCTTTGCGACCTTCTCATGAAGCAAGATAGAAGAATTACGATCAATCACCAACTGCATTATTTTTTCACTAATATCTCTTTTCTACCAGTAAGAGTCCCGTCCTCACTTCACAACCAAATCGATACCAACGTCTTTGGCACGGCATTCCAAGATCGAAGTACGATACCATCATCATTTCACGCTGCTGAAAGTCTCAGCTACGATAAAGATAACTTGACCGATTTTGATTCCAAACAATAACCGATACCTTAAGATCGAAGCAACATCACTCCACCACTCCTTACACGCAGCTTCAAACACCCTCCAACATAACTATGCAGCCAAAACTCACAACCGATCTGGCCATCGCGGCTGGTTCAGAATTCGCACGCTTCCCCCAACTTGTTGCTGTACTTCGTTTGAAAAGCTGGAAGCACGCCTTCCCACCGCCTCGGGTCCTCGGTGTGAAGATACATGAAACGTGGGACAGTCACGACATAAACTCCATCAAGTTCGACGTGCCCGTCCCAACCATGCTCCTCCACACTTGCCACGAATCCCGACAACTCGCTCTCGAAACCTACACCCAAATCTATCCCGGCGCATATGTCGATTGGAACCGCGACATCCTTCGAGTAAGTTCGTTGGGAAACTATATTGGAATACAACGCGCCAGTTTCCGTTTGAGAACGAACGAGGGTTTCTGGGGACATCACGTTCAAAATATACTACTTGAATTGAATGGTGATGAGGACGATGAGAACGAGGGAAAATCACGCGCCGAATTCGTCCATCTTCTCATACAGAAGACCTTCTGGCCTCTGTTTTCTCTCAAGATTGTTGTTATTGAGGGCCGCGACAAAGTTAAACACGACAAGTATGTGAGACCAGAGTTATTGCAGGATGGAAATACATCTGACCTTACAGTTCTTGTTGACAAAATCCACTTGGCTCTCTTGGAGACGGAAATGTTTTTGGCTGCCCATGACTATTTCAGTCCCACAGAGGCGAAATGCGAAGCGATGGCTGGGATTTCAGTTACTTTTGTTGGGGAGCCTGGTGGTCAATGAGAGGATTGTATAGTCGAGAAAGTGAAGTATACAATGGTTGTTTCTGTCGCGCTCTAATGGATTGGGACTTGGGGAACCGAGGTATCGGGAAGATATTGACAGAATGTACTTCTACCTAGAGAGCAACGCACAAATCCAAGGGAGGAGACAGGATTTGTACTTGAAGGAAAGCGTTTGTCTCGAGTGTAGAAAAAAAGTAATCCAAGCAAAAGAAATGTGTTACTTGAGAGCTTTGAAGTCTCGCCTATTGTTGTAGCATCACTTGAAGATGACTGTCCCGGAAAGGTGAAAACTAGCTCATGTCACTGTAAACCAAAACAGAAGTGAAGAGACCTTACTTAATTTCTCCACGAAACTGCAACAACTGCAAGAAACTCGCTCGAGTGAAAGGCGGATTACCCCTTACCACAACTCCCAAATGGTTAGATAGCACTTTACTCTTGAAACAAATTATTCGGAGTGCGGAAGTTTCAACGTAGAATACATACTTGTTGCTCGTATATCTCAGCTTGTTCGCTCAGGGGAATACAATGTTGATCTGGATTTGCTCCACTGTGAAATGGACTTTCGATAAGCTGCGCTTAAAGTGGACCTTTGAACAGGTACATTTGGCACATCGAGGTAATACTCTCGATATCAAACAAGACACAGTATCCCTGTGAAGATTGGCTGATCCATAGCTTATCCCTAGCCTATTCCTGGTTTACTCGAGCACCTTGCCCATCCCTCCCCTCCCTCTTTTTCCGCCCCCAATCCAAAGTCCAGCTTACTCGCCAACTCTCGTTTACTGGGTTGTTTGGCTCATCCCTTACTTCTTTTCGGCCCTCGTCACTCCATTTTCGCTCCCAACCTTGGTAGGTAGGCACCACATGACAAGCCACAAAACCTCACTCACGCACAGCCTCTCTCTCACAACCCCTCCCCCCTTTCTCCTCTCTTAATGAGTACATTGGCCCCACATAGGGACACGGTGAACTAGTGCAGGCATACCAGCTGTGTATGAAAGTCCCAACTTGAGGGCTGCTCTTATGTTACTGTCGCATATCAGAAAGGGAGCAACCTGCGAGAGCTTGAAGATGTAAAAATTGTAGGTTTACAATCTTTTGCGTACTCTCGCCCTCCTGAATCCGGTACCAAAATCCCGGACTGCATTCTAATCTCAGATACCCCCTCCTAGATCTAGGAAGAGTATCAAGTGAACAGCGAGAGCCTTCCATGTATAGAGTCTGGTCGAGTTGCCGATTCATACCACGGTACTTGACAGCAACAGACATGTCAACCCAGTGCGGCTCGAAGGCCAAGAATACCAGCTACACGACGCGGTGCTACACACATCACTCTTCCATTTGTTTATGATATATAGACATTGAATAGTAAAAGTGTTAACATATCGTTAGCTTGAGTTTGGGTGTTGCTGGCCCTCTATCCCCGGCGATTCGTTTTCGACAACGAAAGGTGTGTATTAAACCTTCGACCTACTTTTTCGGCGTTGAACGTGCATCTCGAGGAGGGGATTTTTTATACTCTGGACTTGGACAGGGGTTCATGCCTTCCTATCTCGTTTCTCGTCGCGCTCTGGCTGACTTGAGGTCGAGAGAGAAGGGGCGACCTCCTCTGTCTCCTCGACCTCTCGCGCACAACTTCGACCCCACGACTCGCTCTTTCCCTCTTCTCTCGCATTCTCCCGAGATGGTCAACTCGAGAGACGACGGGAGTCATCCAAAGGAATGTCCTCGACCTAGGTAGGACGCGGGAGCCTCATCTCGACTTGGAGGTTCGAAGACTCAAAATTCAAACCTGGAAAGGGGTTTATGTCATGTGACCGATTCTCAACGTTTCCTTTTGCGTCAATTATTACTAGCACTGTAACATGTATATTCATACTCGAAGTTTTCAATCAAAATTTTCTCCCATGAGTTGCAAAGAGAATCTTCTTCGCCTCCCCCACGCGGTCTCGCCGCCATCACGTGGTATTTTACATTCCACCTGCAGTCGGCTTTACTTTGTCCAGCCAAGACTGACATCGCAGAAAATCTCCTTTCAGCATTTTCTCCACCCAAACGAACGGACCTGACGAGTCGGGGAAAACATACGATGATAAGAACTTCTTTGGCCCCGGTTGAAAGAAGGTGCCCTGGCATCCCATCTTTGGTAAGCGAGTGTGTAAGTGCAATGAGTTCTTATCAAACCTGCCCGTTATCCAAGTCAATCCCGGGAAACTGGCCGTTTTCAAGATATAAAAAAAATGGGACGTTTCATTTGCTATGCAATGGACTGGGTAGTATAAGTAGAACCTCAGCCCTGGTTGTGCAATTCATTCATATACTTCGTGAGCAACTTTTGCGTTTCTCATCTTTCGCCATGGATCCAGAAAAGTCCGCGGGGAAAACCCCATCTACCCGGTCTGTTACCGACATCAGTACCGAAAATGCCATTCCCGTCGATCCTGTCTTCGGGCAGACTAAACGTGGACTTGCTGGTCGTCACGTTCAATTGATGGCTTTGGGAGGTTCCATTGGAACTGGTCTTTTCGTTGGAATTGGAGGTGTTTTGAGAACTTCCGGTCCTCTTTCACTGGTTTTGGGATATATCTTTTACTGCATTACATTCATTTGGCCTTGTAATTTGGTTGTTGGAGAAATGGCCACCTACCTTCCAATCCGTGGTTCGATATTCGAGTTCGCCAAGCGATACGTGGATGAGGCATTTGGATTTGCACTTGGATGGACGTACTTTTATACCGCGGCCATGTTACTGTGCGCCGAGCTATCCGCTGTAGCTACCGTATGTCTCTCTCCTCTTTTCTATGATTAATGCATCCTAATTTGTGTAGGTCATTTCCTACTGGGACTCGGAAACAAATCCAGCAGCTTGGGTAGCTTTGGCTCTCGCGGTCATGGTTATTCTGAACATCGTTGCGGTAAAATGGTATGGAGAATCAGAATTCGTCATGGCTTCAACCAAAATCCTGCTCATCATGGGGTTGATTGCTTTAACATTTATTACTATGGTTGGAGGTAACCCGAAGCACGACGCTTATGGTTTCCGTTACTGGAAAAATGGCAACCATATCCACGCCTATTGGACCACCGGATCTTTAGGAAACTTCCTCGGTTGGTGGAAAGTAGTCCTCTACGCAGCTTTCTCCGTCGCTGGACCAGATCTTTTGGCTCTCGCTGCTGGAGAAATCCAAAATCCACGTCGCCAAATTCCCCGCGTTGCAAAGCGTGCCTTCTATCGAATTTCCGGGTTTTACGTTATTGGTGTGTTTGCTGTTGGAATTCTCTGTTCCAGTCGTGACGAGCATCTTATCAGCGCTCTTGCAGATGGAGGCAGTGGTGCTGCTGCCTCGCCATGGGTTATTGGCATCCAGAACTTGGGAATCCATGGTCTCCCATCTTTCATCAATCTCCTCATTCTACTCTCCGCCTGGTCCTGTGGAAACGCCTACCTCTACGCAGCATCGAGAACCCTATATTCCCTCGCTTTGGACGGACAAGCTCCTCAAATTTTCAAGAAATGTACCAAGGCCGGTATTCCAATCTACACTGTTGCTGTACCTGCACTTATTGGATGTCTCGCATTCATGGTAGCAAGTTCTTCATCCGTAGTCGTTTTTGGGTGGTTTGTTAACCTTGCTACTATCGGTTTCGTACTTAGCTACACTGGATATATCGTTACCTTCATCGGCTGGTATCGTGCACTCAACGCCCAAGGAATTTCTCGGGATACCCTCCCATGGAAAGCTCCTTTCATGCCATATTTCGCCTACTGGGCTATTGGAACTGGATGTGTTACAATCTTTTTCTCTGGCTGGAACACCTTCAAGCCATTTGATGTTCAAGGCTTCATCACATCTTATTTCGGTGTTGCATTCTCGGCTTTCATGTACACCTTGTGGAAGGTCTTGAAGCGAACACAGGCTGTGAACCCAGCTGAGGCAGATTTGGTGACCGGAAAGGCTGAGGTTGATGAGGAATGCAGACACTGGGATGAGAATCCAGGAAAGGAAAGAGCTGATATGACTCGCATGGAGAAGATTTGGGATTCTTGTTGGTAGAATATACCTCAAGAGTATATAAATTGTAAAACTTCAGAGCATCTATCTAATATAATGTACACAAAACACATACAAAGCACTTGGTTCTCCCACTACAGTCCAAATTCCCATTAATGGCAAGTGCCTTGGTCACGAAAGGCAGTCCTTTAACTCTTTTCATTTCTCGGTATCAAATGCGATGCATCATTTCCATATTGTTCTGTGGTGTTTATATTCATTGTCAGATCTATTCATAAGCCCCCACCAATCTCCACAATTCCAGATAAGATCCCAGAATCTGGGAATTGTCCCTTGACCAGAGTGGATACTGATCGGGTCAACTTGCTTGGCTCTTTGATAGCTATCCGACTTCCGGCCCGGTACGCGGATGTCATCTATGTTTGTCAAGTTAGATGTTTCCTGACCTGGTTTCGCTCAGGGTCTTTCTTCTTCAGTTAGTAAGTTATTGGAAGTTGTTCTAGTACCCCTTGGCTGCATTGGCAAGCGAATCGACTGGGAAATGGCCACAATATCGGAAATACTTTGTACACCAAATCTATCAATTTTGATGGGCGGAATTAAGGGTCCATGTCTTAATTGACTCCGTGCTAGTATGTGTTGCAGATTCAAAAGGATTTGTAGGAGTAATTGCTAAATTAGGTTTCAGCTTACTCAATAACATATCTAAGCACAGCCTTATCTTTCAAAGGTTTATCCCATTCGCTATTAGAGCAGCCCCTTTTCTTGGTTGTCACTGTTTCCACCAAGCCAACAAGCTTCCAGCGAAAGCTCTTTGATGCCGCTTGTCGCAATATCAAGTGATGGAAGCATCCATGCACAAACAAAAGCTGATCTCCCTTCATCACTTCGCCAGCTCTCAAAAATCCAAGTTCGCGAGTCGTTCTGAGGGTGTATACAGCTATCGATCCACCATCTTGAAAACGTCTTAGTCCCTCTTCGAGGAGAATGGTTATCAGATTGAACGTCTGTGACACCACCTTCTTTTCTTCCACGCTTAGCATAGAAGACTCGCTGTCTATCATGATGGTACCAATGATTTATAAAGCAGACGCAATCAAGCGTTTACAGCTACTAGGAAGCATGAGAACCTTTACAAATGCACCATTCCATGGTGAAATCTTCATATAATTCAGCTTCGCTGGTAGTAAAACATTTATCGACTGTTGCTTTGTCCGACAAGGTGCAATCTTTTACCTTCCCCAGTAATCTCAAAATATCTTGACCTTGGTCTTTCTTAACGCGAATAGCGAAGTCGTATGCAGGTTTACTGAGCTCTCTTGACCAAGTGGACACTCATCTGTTTTGGGGGACAGTGATTAGCTTGAAAATATCTTCTAAAGTGTTGCTCTTTTGTGAAACAATCGAGCAAATCACTGTGTAAGTCCGAAACTCGCACGGTAGAAAAACAGTTCTGAGAATCTGACTTACAACGGTATCTTTTTATCATCATCCTCCCCACAGGTAGCCAAATCGAGAAAGGAAACACTTCCTGTTTTTCGGACGATATAACCTGCCACAGAGGTGAAGAATTTGACTCGACTCGGCCGTCTTCTCGGGCCATTGCCTACCGCGCTAATGCCCTTTCTATGACCAGCCACAACATAATCGGGTCGATTGATGGTCCAATGCTTTGCCTTGGACTCATAAAAGATTCCCCACAGAGCGTAGAACATAGAAAACGTAATATAGCCTTGAATCGAAAACTGGAAATATTCCATACATCTTCGAATTGCTTCATGATCACCATGCGCATTGGGTGACTGCTGAGATATTCCACAAGTTTGCCATCTTAGTATCCTTTCCTGTAGAAGCGCCTCCAGCAATCCTAAGCACGGCATGTAATCTGTCCCTATCGTCACGACACTTGAATTGGCCTGCAGTTTGGAGCAGGATTCTATGAAGTCTCTGGGCAAAAGGTAAATAGTGGAACCGGCCCACTTCCCCCTCCCCCCGCAACTTTTATAACACAAACCATCCATACCCAACCCCCAAAAACCCCGAAACGTCTCTCTCATCCCCCTAAACACCCTACTCGCACTTCTCAACACAAAAGTACCCAGAACAAATCCAAAATTCCCTCATCCCTCTCTACTCCCCCCTCAAGCCTTGCTTGACCCCATCCACCCTTCGCATCCAGACAAAATCTCTTGATAGTATCCCATTACCTCTCACCTTTCCACCCCGCCCCGACCTCAACAAGAGATACAAATCGAACACCCACCTCTCCAACTTCTCACCTACCCAAAGCTAAGAGTTGTAGGCGTTACTTGCTCTCACCCCTCTCTACCTCACTCGACCTGACCACAGTCGCTACGGAACCAACTCCCTCACCTCGCTCCGTCACCCCCATGAGCAATAACACCTCGTCACACCTCGTCACCTAACACTACAACACGCCAAATCAATTCACAGATCAAATCACAAATCACCAAGTTCAAACAACAAAGTCGGGACCAAGAAGACAAAATAGTTAAAGTTTTTTAATTCCTCATTCGCCCAACTCGAAGTCCATCTATGCTAGACACAAGAGTAAAGGGGGCAGTATATATAAACACAAAAGGCTCTCTCATCTCGCCTCTGCCATCCACTTCCACTTCCACTTCACACACCACTCATCCCCGGCCCACTTGGCTCGTCTCTCCTCCCCCATCATCCCCTCAAGTCCCCCTCTCGACTCGTAAGTGCGCAGACCCAGAATCATCCATGATTCATCTGACGGATATAAATCGAGAGACCGAGGTGACGGGAAATAGATTGAATAAAGAGAGACTATGTGAAGAAGAGCAAATGACATCAGACGAATCGGAAAGATCGCAATCA
>LLCD01000791.1:0-14815 GCA_001414355.1 Hymenoscyphus salicellus
AGTTTGGACTGGACGACGACGACCCATTAGCTTTCTCGCTCTTAACTTTCATCACTTTCCTAAGGGGGGACAGAAATCATACCGGATGCTCAAAACAAGCCGTCTCATTATCCTGTCCATAGCACTGGGTGACTGTTAGCCCGTAATCCACGTTATCCAACCACATCCCATCGTAAGTCACGTTCCGCACCAGTCCTCCGCCGCCTCCTCCTGTTAAAGATGCGGATTTCTCCGAGTAGGCGGAGGGCCAGACTTTGATGCGGGCGCCTTCGGAGGAGGCGGTCATGCTTATGTTTCGGACGAGAACGTTCTCTACGTAGTCCAGTTGCGTGGGGTATTGACCCAGACTGCCGACTGAGATTCCGTGGGTTCCGTTGCAAACGAGGTTTTGGAGGAGGATTTGGGTGCTGTTTGGTTTTAGGGATACGCAGTCTGTGGGGTGGTTAGCGAGATGCGAGGAAACTGGGTAGGGAGAGGGGAGGACGAACCATCACCATTTGTTACTGTGGAGTTTTGGATCGTGATGGAGTTTGAACGATAGATATCCCATCCATCGGTGTTCTTCTCGAAATACTGGTTGTTACTTACACTCCAAATCGCGATGTCGGTGAAGGTGACATCGGAGCTGTTGGCTATGAGATTCGCCCACATTGGCGAGTTGCGCATCTTGATGTTTGTGATGCTTCCTTGATGAAGGCCGAGGGTTGTGAATAATACAGGTCGTAATGTGGATTTCTTTTGGCCGTAGAGATCCCACCATGTCTGGCCATTTCCTTCTATGGTTCCGCCACCGTAGAGATGGACATCCTCCCCACCAAAAAGGATGAAGGTGATTGCGTTTTGGTAGCCGAGAGGGAAAGCAGCTTTCTGCCAGAAGGTGGTGTTTGTTGTGAATGAAATGGTGCCTTGGATGTCGATATCGACGTTCTCCAGATGCGTGAGGTTCAACGGTTTACCAATGAGGTATGTGGTTTTAGGGAGGAAGATGACGTGTCCGCCGTTGTTGCAGTCGTTGATTGCTTCGAGGACGAGGGTTGAGTCGTCGGTTAGGAGGTCGTTGTTGCTGTTTACTATGCAAGTCTTGGTTCGCTCAGGCGAGGATTGTGCGTTGATTGGACGGGGTGAGCGCAGATTCTTGAAGAGGGGGATTTGCGAGGTGCTTGATACTAAAGAAAAGACTGCACTTGCTGTAAGCAGTGTTAAGAACTTTGAGGAGACCATTTTGCGTGCATGGAATGCGATGCGAGCACGCGGGCGTCCATGGCTGTATAAATACTTACCTGAAGATGTCTCCACCGCCAGTATTTGAAAGAAGGACTAACCTCATGTTGAACTTTGGGTACTTCCAAGACATTAAAACGATGTTAAAGCTCAAAAATTTGTGGAAAGCTGCACGGATATATGGGTCTTAGCGAGCTCCATGTTAAAAAACAGCCCCTAGTTTCTGGGAAGGAATATAATATATCCACCATTCACAGGAGATCCCAAGTCGAAATGAGATTGAATGGCTTTCATCGTGGGAAGATAGCTTGAGAGTTCCCCACACCAGCTTGCTACGAGTCCCCACTCGAGCTCTGGGGTACGGGGTCGTGGGGAGTGCGGGGTAGCTTATTCTCGTGAAGCTTTTCCTTGGTGCGAAGTATTAAAAAAAGAGGCTGGTGTTTTCGACACCGCTTGCTACGAAGTGGAAATAGAAGATACTGTCTATGAAAATCAGCCGTCCACTAAGCTGAATTCAGGGTGGAACCAGAAGTGTTATCAAGTAAGGCAGCGACTGAAGTTTCCCTAATTTCATTCAGACCTTCAATATTATCTTACTTGAATCCGAAGTTATCCAAAACCCAAGAGTGGGATAATGTCATCCACCGTCCAGGGGGGCGTGCAGTACCAGTCTTCTGGATTGCCAAGACGGAGAAATTGTTTCTCTCCTTGGCTGTTTAAATTTTGTAGACTAGAGCTAGTAATCCAAGAATTAACTAATTATACTGTAGCAAACTTCAGCAATGATTAGCATTATTCAAGAAGGGTTAGACAATAAAATAATGTGAGTACCGTTGTCAAAATTTAGAGAAAATATGGCAATAGATTGGTATATAAACTGGCTTCAGTGGATGTAGTTACTCAAGTAGGTTCAGAAAACCAAGTCGATTAAAACAAGTAAAAGAAAAGGGTTGAAAATGATAAGTGAACTTGGTGAAGATCTGTACATATATTAGTCGATTTTATAATCAGTGAATGAAGGATATCGGAGCCAGTCCGACGGAGACAAGGTTTCAAAGCACTAGCTTCATTTTCTTCAGACAATTATTATATACACTATTCGAATAGACTAGAATCATTCTGCTACTTTTGTTTTTAGTAGAATTTTTAGAGTCTAGAAACCAATCCATTCTCACGATAGTTTTTCGGCCAAATCCCATTCCTGCCCGGAGCCAAAATACCATTGGGATCCAAAACATCCTTAATCATCTCATGAAATCTCATCAAAACACCCCCATTCCAATTGTATGTCCCAGCCACCTGATCAGCAAACAACAAATGTGTTCTATACTCCCCAAATCCTTCTTTGGCAGCAGCATCAATCATTTCCTTCATCAAACTACGAGCTCTCGCTTTCTCGTCTTCCTCTGCTCGGTTGTAAACTATGTTCGCGATATAATGCATCTCCCTCCCAGCAACACAGAGTGTGGGAAATGTGTCGAATCCCCATTTTTCATGCAACTTGACGATTATTCCATGTATTTTTTGAGCGTCTTTTGAGTTCGTGGGTGTGATGGGTGAGAAGAAGAGGTGGGCAGCATTTGGTTTCCAATTCAACCAATCAAGTTCTCGAAGAATTGGTACACCACTGCACACTTGAACGCGGCTGTGTAGATAATGATCTTCGGGTAAGTCAGAGGGGTGATAGAATTCGCTACCCTCGATCTTTGAGAATTCCGACTTGATAAGCGAGAGCTGGCTTTCAATCGAAGCGGCATCTCCATACTGCGTTCCATAAAACACCCACGACACATCACCGATAGGCAACGTCTTCGCACCCTCTCGAATCACTTCCCTCGATAACCTCCCAGTTCCAGAATACCACTCTGACCTCGGTCTCCCCGTAACAGCAAGCTCTTGAATCACATGTCTCAACTGGGGTACATTACCCAAAACTCTCCTTAGCGCAAGTGGTCGAATCGTATCGACAATCTCTCCAAACTGTTCCTCTTTCGGAAACGTAATCATATAAGACTGATGTTCCGTCGCTGGCATAAGCCAAAAACCCATTTTCGTCACGATGCCAAAGTTACTCTGAGTGAAAATCCCATCGATGGATGGTCCGAAGGAATGTTGAAATGATTCCCATGTTGGGTTATCTTCTCCATTTGGCCCTGGGAGGGCACCCATTCCAGTTCGAAGCAAAGAACCGTCCGGCAGGACGATTTCCATACCGCAGTGGTTTGCAAAATGATCGCCATATGGAGTGTAGCCAACACCACGATCGAGGGCGTTCCCGAGGGCACTTCCACCGCCCAGATCCGGGGTGTCAATCCATAAGGGGAGACCTAATCAAAGGTCATAGATCGTCAGTCTTATCCTCGCATCATTCTGAAACGCGTAAATACTCACCAGATTTGTGCACCTCCTCGTAAAGTTTGAAATACGACACCCCCGGCTCAACCAAACAAGAAGCATTCTCCCCATTAATTCTCAAAACACGATTCATATTTCTTCCCAAATCAATTACTACTGAGCCTGGTACTCGCGGTGCTGCACCTCCGTACCCGAGATTTCGTCCTATAGAGATGGGGTAGACGGGAATTATGTATTTATTAGCCCATTTCACGATTTCTTGGACTTCTGAGACGGATGAGGGGTAAGCGACGGCACTACAGATGAGCTCTTCTTGATTCGCGATGTGAAAGGCGTCGTGTGTATTTCTGTAAAGACGTAAGCTAGTTGCTAAACAACGAAGGGGCATGTAGAAGGTTTTACGGATGTTCCATGTACCAACCATCTATGAGGGGTTTGTCATTCAATTCGACGCCATCTTTTCCGACGAGCTTGAAGAGTTCTGTGATTGCGTTGTCAAATTTCTCCTGGCTTGTATTCGGTGGTAGCTTTACGGAATGTTGGCGAGGTATACTATTAGGTAGGGTTTTGAGGGAGTATGCTTTCTCTTTGGCTTTTTTGGCTTCTTTCTCAAGTCGAATTGGGATGCCACTGTGTGTGGAGGGCAGGGTTGGTATTTTGGAAGAGCTTGACATCTTTCCTTCGAGTTTCCTAATTTCTATAGAGAGCAATAGGTATTGAGATATCGCAGTTGAGTTCATGAGGTTGATAGTTTTCCTAGATGTGACTTATCCTCGCTTACTTGTATAACCGAACGAATGGAAACATAGGAGAGAGGCGGGGAAACCCTGCATCATATCAGTAATATAAAGAAGATCTGGTGGGGCTTGTGGGACACCGTGGGGTAGTATCACCCCTTCCTCATGTCTTCTACGACGAAATAGTTCATGTCGTAATTGGTGTTGATTGTAAAATTGTTCGGAACTCTCCTTTGATCTTTCAATTTCGCCAAGTTCAGTTATGGAGAAACCATTAGAAGGTACTTGCCCCTCCACTCTGGCAAACTGTCATTAACACAACCTAAACAGTGATGATAATAGGTGCTGGATTGGGCGGCTGTGCGGCAGCAATGGCCATGAACGCCCAAGGATTCAACGTTCGAGTCTTCGAAAAAGTGCACAAATTCGCACGTCTGGGAGATTCCCTCGGATTGGGAGAAAATGCACTTCGACTTCTTAAACGATGGGGTTTATATGACCAACTCATTGCTATTGGAAACAAAAGTGAGATGATGCAGGTTCGTAGATGGGATGATGGGAAGATTTTGGCTCAACAACCTTTGATGGATATGGCTGGTTATATCGGCCATAGAGGGGATTACCATGATGAGTTCTTGAAGAGAGTGGGTGAGTTGGGGGTGCCGATTTATATGGGTTGTAATGTAAGTCTGAAGTTGATATTTTGAGGTATGAGTGGTAGTGATGGTGACATAGGTTGTTGCTTATGATGAGAATGAACCATCTGTTACGCTGAGCAATGGAGAGGTGCACAAAGCGGACATGATTATCGCTGCGGATGGTAGAGTTTACCCGATTTATAATATCGAGTAAATTGAAGACTGACAACGAACTCATATGTTAGGAATCAAGTCTCTAGCGAGAGAAGTAGTCCTAGGATTTGAAGACAAACCCAAATCCTCAGGTTACGCCTGCTTCCGAGCATTTTTCAAAGGTTCCTATCTAAAAGACGACCTCCTTTGCCGAGAATTTGTAGAAAAAGAATGTGTAAACATCTGGATCGGCAACGACGTTCATCTAGTACAGAACACCTTGCGTGATGGCGACGAAGTAAACTGGATCATAACGCATAAAGACACAGAGGATATCAAGGAATCGTGGTTTCAACCAGGGGATATGAATGCAGTCAGAGAACTCGTCTCGGATTGTGATCCAAGAATAAAAGCTGTGGTGAATAAGACGAAAGAATGTTTAGATTGGAAGATTTGCTATCGAGATCCAATTCCGACGTGGGTGAGCGAGAGTCATAAGATTGCACTTTTGGGAGATTCGTGTCATCCACATCTTCCAACAAGTGCGCAAGGGGCTTCTCAAGCGACCGAGAGTGCTGCTGTGCTGGCTATGTGTTTGAAACTTGCGGGAAAGGAAAGCATCCCGCTGGCAGTAAGTTGCTCATACTTTCACCAATACACTTTGAACTGTTCTAACATTTTCCAAGACGAGAACATACGAGAAACTTCGTTTTGATAGAGTGCGACTATCTCAACTGAATGGCGAGGAACTTCGCTATCGATGGCACAATGTTCTTAAGGATTTAGACAGGAATGTGGAGATCGATCCCGAAAATGTGAAGATCAAGAATCGGTGGCTTTATCCATTTGATGCCGAAGAAGATACTCTTGAAAGATGGCCTGAGGTCTCAGCTGTGGCAATGGAAGAGCTGAAAAACAGACAGATTAAACCATTGTTCATTAAACTTGAATGAACGAAGTTCATGACCGAAGTCGAGTAAGACATGACTATCCTGAAATTCAGAGAAAGCTACAGTCCTTGGACCTTACACGTACCCCTCACTCAACAACTCTGTGACGTTTAACATGATCTGGAATATCACAACCGTTCCTCAATGTGGAGTGTATCTTCCTTCAACCGGGGCGTGAGTACAAGACGCCGTGATGGTGCCCCGAAATCATCGCTGTATTCTAGTGCAAACTTGTATTTCAGGGTAGAAGTTTTCGTGTAACCTTGCCTTCATTGGCCCCCAAACTGGTTGTCGAGTAAGCCACCAGTAAGCCAGATGTAAACCACATAAAACTTGGGGGCCAAAAAGGGTTGCAGATAAGTTGTCAATTAGTTAGTAGGTAAGCTGTCAAATAAGGATAGGCTGTTAATAGAGATAAGCTCTTGGATAGGGATAAGCTGTTGGATAGGGATAAACTGTTGGGTAGGGATAAGCTGCAGATAGTGATAAGCTGGCAAATAATGAGAGTGTAAATCAACAAATGGTGAGGGGCTAAAAATGTTTCGGAAAAGCTATCAACTAGGGCGTGAGCTGCTTAATAGCTAGGGGCTAGGTTTCGCTCTTTTCCCCTGAAAGGAAAGCGAGCAAGGCCGTGCGTCAGACCGCCCGCCCATGTTTTGTTGCATATCGCATTTTTCAACCCCCAAGGCGTTCAAGTGAATCTTGTAAAGAGTGAAGTGTATCGAGAACCTCCACGTTTGAGATACGTGCCAGTTCCCTGGATACCTTGGTGGAATGTGAAGGTTGAGTGAAATTGAACATGTGAGGCTAAGTGGAGGTAAATAATCAGGGCAAACAGGGTGAAGCCCAACACTGTTTTGCCCCATTAATTTGGCTTCTGCTACAAAATTATACAAAGATTTCCCTGGCCAAGTTTTGGTGTTGTTGCAACTTTCATACAGTCTTCCCAAGAGCCTTCTCCTTATCCTGCTCACTCTCCCACATACTCCCATGAACCAAAAGGTCCTCCCTACTAGGTCTAAAAGGCCACCGATCCCATGCCTCCATAATCTCCCTAAAACACTGATGCGGAAGTGTTCTCACAGAAAGTAGATCCAGATCCGGGTCTCCCCCTGCCCTCGCATCCACAAGAGAAGGACATTCATGAATAAGATACTCATAAGCCCCCGGCCATAACGAGAGAAGTGCTTGTTTCACGCCCTGAGTAGGGAGGGCAAACATGACAGTGAGGATATGTTGGAATATATCAAGGTTCTTGGGGTAATCCTTTTGAAGAACGGGCCAGAGAGCGTGTGGAGTGAAATCTAAGAGCGATAACTCGACGTTCCGGGGATAGAATTCTTCTTTGTAGACTCTCAAGGGTTCAAACTCTCGTCGATCGTACTGGAAGACAGGGTGATCTGTATACATAGTTCGCGCATTATCGATCCACGTGAAAGCTTTGTTCCTCGTCTCCTTGGCTACTTGGCTCTCGATTTCGTGCACAAGATCCAGTCGTAATTCCTTGAGTTGTTCGCGACGACGATGTGCTTCTCCTCCCTCGACGCCTTGGAGAGCTGCTTGCTCCCTCCAAATGCTTCTGTGTCGCGAGAGGAATCCGTCGATAAGCGCCTTTCTCGCATCGCGGAATTGCTGTCGGTTGCGCAAAATAGTCAGGCGGCTTTTGCCCTTCTCCTCTTTCTCAAGCGCACCCGGTCTTAGTATGGCCTTTGATTCCCATCCGTCCCCATCCCCAGCTTCCACTTTGGCCTCCAGTTGAGCAAGTTCGTGGAGGTATCGAAAGCCCTTTCTGTCGATTTCGAGCACGTCACCTACTTCCTCTGCATTATCTGGGTTATTCAAGATGTGTTCTTGAATAACGCTTTCGCGACCTGGTGGGGTCTTGATACCCAGCTTTTTCATCTTGTCAAGAACTTTGCGCGTCGCAGAGATGTCCACGGCAGCATCCCGTCGAAAAATTGGAGGTGGACGGGTGGATGATGCAACCTCGGTGATTTTGCAGGAAAGTTCGTTTTCTACCGTCATCTTCCGTCTAAAAGAAACATGTCTCGGTAAAACGGCCTCACGCTCGTCGTCGGTGACCCAGATGAGCATACGTACAAGGCCATATCTTTGAAACAAAGCGTGGGACCCGATAGCCGACATTAATTGGTAAAGTACCAGAGGAGCGATATTAGGAAATCCTCTGTAACCTTGCTTTGGATGATGTGCCAAGTTGACAAGCACTAGCATCGAATCGTTGGGCTTGTTCAAGCGAGGATCTTCTTTCGAAAGAGCTTCCTGAAAAGGAAAAAAGTCTTGGTTCATAACAGTCTCCAATTCAGACCATATCAGTCCCGACTTGGCACACAGTTTGTAGGTGGAGTCTGGAGCGTTGAGAAGAGGTTGTATATATGGATCATATATGTCCGCGTCGTGTTCCATCAGAACATGGGTCCGAGGCTTAAGAAAGTCATGTAACTTGGAGGACCAAACACAGGAGCCTGGGTTCAGATCCAAAATATCACAGCCCATATGCGTGGTAAGTGATGGCTTCATGCGTTCGAGAATATCATCTGGGATCTTTAGCGAATGCCGAGAATTGAATGGAAGCACATACCACAAAGTTCATCGCTGACTATATTAATCCTCTTACGCGGATGACTCTTTGCTTTACGCCCTGTTTCCGGATTGGTACTTTGCCATATCTCGTCCAGCTCTTGCACCAGCTTTTTGGTTTTTGCAGAAAGCTCTATCTTAAATGGCTTATTCACTTTCGCCAAGCTCTTCAACGATGGCATTTTCGCCAGCTTGATATCATCCTCCAGGGGCTTTTCTTCAGGATCAATCGATAAAGTTGCTGCCTCGTGGATTAAATCATTCTCTGTTCCTTCATCCTCGTCTATAGGCCACGCTTGAGGGTCGGAAGCAAACTTTGCTTTACGTCCCCCCTTCTTCTTATCAGGAACAGAAACTCCTATTGATTGCAAAAACTCCTTTTGAGATCTGTAAACCTCGCCGGGTTTGATGTCCGCTGTCTCCAGAGCCTCAGCTTTCTTGGTGTCATCCTCGATGCCTGTCTCTGGACTGCTCTGGACTGTTTGCTTGGATCTTCCCCCAGGTGCCTTGTCTTGTTTCTTCGATCCACGAGTGGACTTTGGTTTCGCTTTCGCCCGGAGAGTTGCTTTCTCTTTCTTCTCCTCTGCCCTTTCCTCTGCATGTAATTTGGGAGCTGCCTTCTCTTTCTCCTTCTTCCCCTCTTCTTGCAGCTTGCGAACAGCCGCTCTCTCCGCTCTCTCCGCAACCACCTCTGGCCTAGAGTTTTCCTTCTTCGCCTCCTTCTTTTCCATTAACCTGAGATAGGCCTTGTATTTCTTGGCTTCTCTCCCTTGCCTCTTTTGTTCCTTTATCTCTTCCTTTAACTTGAGGGAGGCCTGTTTTCTAGCCTCTTTCTCTTCTTCACCCTCACGTGTCTTCAGTTTACCCTTCTTCTTCAGTGCAAGGGCTTCGCGGTCCTCGAGTTCTAAGTTTTTAAAGTTCTCGACTTCCTTGAGAGCGACCTTCTCCTTGACCTGCTCTTCGACGGCCCCGAGTTCATCGTCCTTAAGAGCTCTTTTGGCATATTGTAGAGAGTGCTCAGGGTGAAACGACCGCAGATATGGGGAGAAATTGTATGGTTGCAGATGTGCGATTGGAGATGGACGTGCGAGTGAGCTTCGGAAGAGTGGCCGAGTCGTTGTTCGGACGAAGCGCAACATGAAGCGGAGGTAGTATATGATCTTTTGCTACTCGAGAGGCGATCGTGTAAAGATGATTTGAAGGGGTGTAGGCAGATTCGTGGTCACTCGATTGTCGTGTATCATGGGCGAGAAGAGGAAAAAATATATTTGTACAAGGTCGAATGGAGGAGCTGGATAGATTGAATTGAATTGAATTGTACAAGTATGGTAACCAAAACAGACAAAGAACAACAATTGGAATTGAAGGCGCAGAGTAAATAACAAAAGAAAATAGGGCCGGGAGACGTTGGCGAGATGTTGTATTCAGCCTTTTGGTCTTGGGGTTGTCTCCTTGAATTTTTTGATAGCGCGCAGCCTTGCGATTTGAGCCTCGCACAGCCACAGTACTCGATATTCAAGCCACACTCACTCCACGTTTCAGTACCACGTGACTATAAAGAACACCGACGCGCAGCCCAATCAGGCACCTGCCCTCAGAAACCTTGAAGAGGGAACGACCTTCCGGGTTGTTCCATTGAGTAGAGATATTAACCATGTCTCCATTCACCACCACACGCCCACGCTGCCTTCATCCCTCGGAAATCAACACTTGAGACGACTTTCTTTCCTGGATGGAACCTCGATAATCCTTTCTCCGGGAGAAGGCTCTTCCGTCTCCGATTTCCTAATTCTCGACCATCCAAACTCGGCCTTCGTCATGGCGGGGTCACAACCACAGGCGTCAAAACCCATGAGCGTCCAGGAGATCTCCAAAAAAGCTGGCGATTTCGATTTCAATGATACTATCCCCTTGAAATACTGGCTGCGTACTGCCGACACACTGTTGAGAGAGGTATGTGGCGTGGCGTAGAGTATCTTGTTATCATTGTTTTAACAACACCACAGGCGCATATATATGAGCGAGAACACAATGAACAGCAAGCCTACCTCCTTTTGATGCGATATGCCACTCTTGTCGTTGAAAGATTACCAAAACACGAAGCAATCGCGAACACGAAGGACGAGCTATCACCAGAACAAATCGCCGAAAGCAAGCGAATGCTTGCGCCTGCCGCGAAGACCGTTCCAGCTGTCTTTGAACGCCTGGAGGCTCTGAAACCCTCAATCGAAGCACGATATTTATCATGGCAGAGGAACTCGGAAAGAAGAAAGGAGGCAACCGCCGCAGGCGCTGTTCCCTCCAGGGCTCCATCGATGGCAGCTTCGGACCCGGCATTGGCGGGCAACACCATGACTTTGGAGGCAGCAGACAATAGTGAGCTTGCAGTTAAAATGGCACATAATGAGATTAGAAGAAGGCGTGCTACGCGTCAGTTGACCGAGGAAGAACAGCAAAGACGGGCGGCAGGGGTGTGGGAGGATTATAATTGGGAGGCACATTCTAAAGAGGACTCGAACACTTCGCGGCAGGACGATCAGATGAGATTGGACATGGAAGCCTCGAGAAGAAGAACAGATGGGCCTCATGATATCTTTCCCGATGCTATTCGACAACGACCCTCGCGACCACCGCGCCCCGTTCGCCCAGATCAACAAAGAAACGGTCGCAGCGAATACCATTACCCGTCAATTCCAAAACCACAACCTCCAAAATTTGACACAAATCCTTACGAATTTAATGCCCGGTCAAGATCACCACGTAGAGCACCATTACCACCAAAGCCGCCAAAGGAGCGCTCAGAGCAACCTATATCAGCACCCGCTCCACCACCATATCCTAGCAAGCCACAGAAAGAACTTCCTCCCGCACCCTCCACCTCTGCTCCACCGTCTTTCACATTCCGGCCTTCAGCGTACCTGGAAAATGGGAGCCCTTTAAGAACAGTTTTCCTTCCTCCGACATTACGGAAAAAATTCCTTGCTCACGTGGAACCCAACACCAAAAAGAACTTGGAAACTTGCGGGATGTTGTGTGGGACCCTAATTTCGAATGCCCTTTTCATATCTAAGGTCGTTATTCCAGAACAAAACAGCACGAGTGATACCTGCGATACCGAAAATGAAGGTGCCTTGTTTGACTACTGCGCAACTGAAGACTTGATGGTTTTGGGTTGGATTCATACACATCCAACACAAACATGTTTCATGAGTAGTCGAGACCTCCACACTCACGCTGGATATCAAGTCATGATGCCTGAGAGTATTGCCATTGTTTGTGCGCCGACCAAAAACCCTTCGTAAGTTCATGTACCACATGCCTGATTATATGTGTAATGGTGCTAATATTCTAGCAATAGTTGGGGTGTTTTCCGCTTGACGGACCCGCCTGGCATGCAAACGGTGTTGAACTGTGGAAATAAGGGGTTGTTCCATCCTCATGATGAGACCAACGTCTATACTGATGCTCTCCGACCTGGTCATGTGTTTGAGGCTGAAGGTATGGAATTCGAGATCGTGGATTTGAGGCCGCCCAGGTTTTAGGGGACAAACCTTGAAATGAGCATTCTACTACCGGTTGGCAGCAGTCGAGAGGAAAGCACAGCGTTGGCGTTTGGCTTCCAGGTCTGGTTGGAGGGGTTTGAGCATGTATACCAGGAATATACTAGATGATATTAATAAGATGCACCTCGGATCTACGTTCTGCTCGTTTTCTTTGGCACTCGAGTGGGGTAAGACCAAATTACTTTTTCTTGCTTGGGTTTGCTCTTCTTCAGCTTGCATTCAATTTTTTATTTGTTTCCATATCAGTTGCCGTCGGATTTCACCTGTGAGAGTGAAATGCATTGTTGAAGGCTGAAATCTTGCCGGCCATGCTGCTTCTTGCTTTTTGAGTTGCTTGTTTGTCGGTGTGATGGCCACCGGCGGTCCAGTCCGAGTGTGGTGTGTCACTGTTCAAATAGTCTTGGGCTCGGGCTTTGGACATGTCGTTGTGTCCTTTCTTGGATTTGCGTGAAGAAGTTCCGGCGTGGGCTAACCTGTTTACATGTCGTTAGTTTTTGTGTCTTCGGTTGTTTGTATGATAAAGAGAGGGTAAACGTACCTGGCAATGGAACCATTCATGGCTTTGGTTGACGAGGCACTTTCTTGAGACATGGTGTTGCTGTGGGTAGATGTAGTTGTTGTGGTGGACAAAGAAGGCTAATTGTATGAAAGGGCATATGTATGATGGGGTGGACACAGGAGTGAGGTTAGTGTTGGTGTTGATATATGTCGACTTCGAGTTTTTTGCCGATGCTTGTTAGGTTGAGGCTGGAAGGGTGGTTGATGTGGACCCTAAGCGGACACTAGTGCTGGAGCCTGTATGTATGCTCGAGTGGATGGGAGTATGGGAATGGTGGTGGCACTTTTCGAAAAAGACAATTGCGAGCATGCGTATTGAATAATTCTTAATTGATTGTTGAAGAAGTATGCAAGAATGATTTCAGATGTAAGTGGGAGTAATGACCAAGGACAAAAAGTCTTGAAGAAGCACAGAGCTAGTGGCGGCGTGCTTTGGTGTGCACTACTTGGCTGATGGCTGTTTGGAAAATCATTATTTCTACGGGGACGACCATCCTTATGTATCCGGAGGATGATAGTGTGTATACCTCGAGAATTTGCCTGATTTGCTCACCGAATTCAAAATTATTTTTCTAGTACCTCAAATCTTCCGTTCTATGCTTGGGTCGTTAGATGTGTCAGTGAATTCTGCCAGACCAGGGGATATTCGTACCGTGGAGCTGCACCAGATGTGTGGTCCCTGTCATCTACTGATCTACATGGATGCGAGTTGTCCCAGTCCCCTCCATCCTCACCCCTCCATGCTCTCTCCATCATCCAGGTCCAAACCCTGTCGTAACAACCACTGACCTATCATCTGATTCGATCGGCCGTATCTGTTTTTATCTGCTTTTTGCCTGCAGGCAGTGCTGGTTTCCTCGCTGCCAGCCCGAATCTTTGGAGACACCCAGCATCCTGCGCGCCCACCAATAGCGGATTTCCGTCGCCTTCTCGAGCTTGATCCCGTTTCTCGTTGGGGGTCCTGGGGACCAGGGGGACAGGGATAGAGATGTGCATCCTCGCTCCACCTCGCTCGTCCAGCAGAATCCAATCAAGCAGATCATTGATTCGCCATGGACGGACGAGACGGACGGATTTGGACCTCGAGCAGCCCAGCTTTGTGCAATCCCGAGTCGGCTTTCATGGGGATGCGAGCTCACCGGTCGCAAGACCATCATCAACATGTTTAAGATCTGTATACTCTGATAAGAAACTCGGTGTCTAGAATGAGGTATCGAATTTCTTTCCGTTGCCTTTGAGGCTTGTCAAGTTGTCAAGTTGTCTTGTCTCTGGGGGTGGTTTCTAGTGTCAGGCGTTCATCTATATACGGACTCGAGAGGGACTCTCAACGATTAACGATTTTGCCGAGGAGCACATCACCTCCGTCAGAATAAAGACGTACCTACGGAGTATCCGTACTGTCGCTTGGTCCACACGCTGCGGCTTGGAATGCTTTGAAACATTTATTATACCCACGCTACAGTCTGTCTCACTCACCCATATACAGAGCGCCTCGAGGTGGGGAGAGTGACGGGGGAGGCATGCATGCCCTGAGCGCTCCATCCACACCTCACCTCGCCCATCCCCTTCTCCCACACCTGTCACCCATCATGCTCGCCCTCTTCCCCTCATCCCCATGGATCAGTTAACCTAACTCTTCGCGGCCATCTCTCTCCTCTTACCTGCACCCGCCCGCTTGAGCTGGTCGATCCTATGAACCCATGCTCCCGCTAGATCTCCAATGCCGGGCTAAAAGTCCTCCATACCTACCCGTTTCTTTGTAATTTTCGTAGTGATAAGTCTATGGACTCATCGTAGATCTACTGTCATTTACCACTTAATTGTGGCACCTTTATATTTATTGGACAACTGATTGACGAGCAAAATACGAATCTATTGCGTGTTTGTCCAGTCCGAACTTTGTGAGGACAACCGATGAAATTACTCCCCCCCCCCTTAAGTAAATGTAAAAGTGGATCGGTGGGGACAGTGTAAACTTCTGGTAATGTCAAAGCGCCGAACCAATGAAAAGAGTTGAAGTTAAACAATGGAGTGATCAAGAA